>PPKZ03000050.1:0-75075 GCA_003707675.3 Ambrosiozyma philentoma
ATTGATTGATTGATTGATTGATTGATTGTTTAGTTGACTAATTGTTGGGAAGAATTAATCAGTACTCAAAGGAAATTGTCTCCGTATTATATAATACCTAGTCCATCTACATTCCATTCATTAGTAGGATATTAAACAAGACGTAACGTAACGTAACGTAATTTATTTTAATAAGAATGCTACAGGGGAAATTCATACAGATATTCATTCATTACATTAGAATAAAGATAAGAAAAGCATAAGGAGAAACTAATCTACTATGACAGAAAGCGGGGATTCTTTGTGGTAATGAATGATACAGGAGCAAACCTTCATAGTTTTTGCTGACATGATTCAACTATTGTAGTGACAAACTTGATGAGAATGCTCACAGGAGTCCTGACAGGATCACATACTAGTGTGACAAACTTGACGAGAATGCTCACAGGAGTCCTGACAGGAGTCCTGATAGGATCCCACCCTAGTGTGACAAACTTAATGGGAATGCTCACAGGAGTCATGACAGGATCACATACTACTGTGACAAACTTGATGAGAATGCTCACAGGAGTCCTGACAGGAGTCCTGACAGGAGTCCTGACAGGATCCCACCCTAGTGTGATAAACTTAATGGGAATGCTGACAGGAGTCATGACAGGATCCCACACTAGTGTGACAAATTTGATGGGAATGCTGAAAGGGGTCCTCATAGGATCACATACTACTGTGACAAACTTGATGAGATAACAGGCCAGACCGCCGCCGGTCCCAGTGGGGTGCCACGAGCGCGAGCGTGAGCACGAGCGTCAAGAGCGCGCCGCTACCAACTAGACTTAACAACGACACCCCCACAAAAAAAACAAGGCAAACTCCTAACAAACTAAACTACCAAGAAACAAACACAACACCGAATCACAGGGGGTGAACATTCATAGGAGGGCATTGGATGGTAGTGAACATCAGAGGAGGGTTGAAAGCCAGTCTTTTGAATCACATGAGGGAAACAGTCACCTTCAAAACTGTCGAAAATTGGAAATGAAGGCAAACTCCTAAACTCCTACTGACGAATTTTGCAACTCTCTTTATCACCATTAAAACCAGAGCAACGGGTAAACCAACAGCTAAGGATTACCATTTTGGGATAAGAGTGATGCCGAAATTGTTTGCATTCGTGACACTGTCAATTGATATCCTTCAGTGGAGAACAAAAAAGTCCAGAAATTTCTTAACGCATATGTTTTTTACATAAAGCATGCGTTAAAACAGAGACTAGTACTTGGCGAGCCGTTCGACTTTGTTTTTCACTCACTGAACAAATCAATTTTCATGAAGCTACACAGTAACTGGATTAAAACCTTGGTTAACGAATATAACTAATTTGCAATCAAATGTATCAATCAAATATGGAAAAAAACGAAAGCAGCAAGGAAAAAAAATATTACAAAAAGTGTATACTAACACAAAAAAAATATGAAACTCTTAGAGTAAATCAAAAAGTAACCATAAAAATAAAATAATTAAGATCTATAGAAGTTTAGCGAACCCTTTCCGTAAGAACCAACCAACAACAGCGCTTACACACACATCTATTTTTCTTTTTTAGTTTCAGAGACGATTTCAATGGAATCTTTCTTAGCATCTTCACAATCATTGTCGTAGATTCTTGAAGCAATATCAGCTGCTTTGTAATCCATAAAGAAATATTTCAATCCAAATTCAATTGCTGCTGATAAAATCATATCTAACAACATAGTAACAGTTAACTTAAACTTGAATAATTCAGTCATTGGAACAAATTGCATAGCGACATTTAATTCAGGAAGGAATTCAGTGGAACCAGCAAACGATAAGAAAGTAACACCTAGTAAACCATAGTACATACCTTTGTTTTGTAGAATTGATTCTCTGAAAGGTAAACCAATATAATTAATAGCAAAAGTAGCAACTTGTTGAGATAATTGAATTAAAAACATTGAGGTGTTTAATAAGGAAGGCTTGAATTCTTTTTCTAAATCAAGTTGAGGTTCTCTTGGTTCAAGGATATAAACTTCTCTAGTAACGTAAATTAAAGCAAGCAGGTGAACGGCAAATTGACCTAAGATGGAACCCATAATGTAGATATTAAAGATACCAGGCTGTGGTCTTTCTTTGGATAACTTTTCTAATGGCTTACCCCTTGAAATTGATAAGAAACAAACAGAAAGTAAAATACCGGAAACAGTTGCCTGACCATCACCAAACTTAATACCAGCCAAAAATAAGACAGATAAAGAATAAGCAGAAATTAAACAGTTTAGTGCTAGAATCTTGTACATTTGAATAGTCGAAACTAGAGCACATCTACCTTGTCTAATGATCTTAACAACTGTACCAACATTAGATAGTTTGGAAGTGAAAGGAGCAGCAACAGAAGCATCACCTAATTTCAAAACTGGGGCCTCTTCATCCTCTTGCATATCTTGCATACCGCTTAATAATTGTTCAGCAAAACCATTTGGCTTATTAGACACTACTTTACCACTAGCATCAACCATTGGGATATCAGGCTCCGCGTTGGCAATTTGAACAGCCTTTCTCATTTCATCAGTAATTTCCAAGCCATTCTTTTCCATAGCTTTCAAATAAAATGGATTAGATGGGCCAGGTGGATAAAGATGAGCAATTGGTTCAGGAACTCTTGGTGGAGGTTGATTCCATCTCTTCATTAATTCACATTGTTTAGAGTAAACATTTTTTTGAACCTCAATCTTTCTGTTTTCTTGCATCTTCTTTAATGAAGCTTCAGTACCATTTAATAAAGCGATACCAATGTGAGCTTTCTTTAGAGCACCCACATCATTAGTACCATCACCACACATCAAAGTATTATAACCCAGACTCTTGTAGGAATCTAGAATGAATTCCTTTTGAGAAGGTGAAACTCTTGAATAAACATAAGTGTATCTAATTAAACTATTCAATTGAGCATGATCCATTAATTTACTTAAAGCATAACCAGTAATGCAAATATCATTTTTCTTTAAAAAATCTAAGTCGAACTCTTCAGTGGAATTAAATGGAATAATCTTAGTTTCTTGAACATTTCTCCAGACCAAACCTGACTCACTTTGATGGTGCTTCTCAGGTTTATCTAGAATCAAAACATCCCTAGTTACAATTCTGACTTCTTTAGCAACATGACAAGCTGTTAATGGATTATCACCGGTGATCATAACAGATCTATGAGAAGACTCATTTAACATTTTGATAGTATCAATAGCGTCATCTTTCATTGGACAATGGAAAACTAGAAAACCACCAAAAGATAAGCCAGATTCAACATGTGCTCTATCGATCGAGTCAATATTTTTATCGGATTTCAAAGTTTTGTAAGCCACAGCTAAGACTCTCGATCCAGCTCTAGTAAATGATTTGTAAGTTTCTTCATAAGCCATAGGAACTTCAATTAATCTTTCGACAATGGTTTCTGGAGCACCTTTAACCGCAACCAAAATCTCTTTTTCATCAACTTTAGCAATCGAAGATGATCTCTTTAAGGCAGATGAAAATTGAAATCTCTTTAAGATTCTAATATGTTTCTTTGAACCATTTGTTCTCTCAACAATATTTTTCTTCTTACCTAGTTTCCAACCAGAAGCTTTCAATGTTTCCTTTTCCATTGGGTCACCAACAATCTCACCGTCATCAAGTTTAACTAAAGCATGGGCAGCACCTAGTATATTCAAAGTGACACCGGGAACATCTTTGTCAGAGCATTTGCTTAATTTGGTAACATCTCCAGGAGTGAAACCAGCAAGACCTTCAAACATTAAATCTTCACCTGTTAAGGTACCAGTCTTATCAAAACAACAAACATCTATACGACCAGCAACTGGAATTCTAAATGGCTCAGTACAATAGATATAATACTTACCCAACGCTGCTAGGGATTGATTAACAGCCATAGTCAACTCCATTGGTAATTCAGGAGGAACAACACTAGTTAAAACAATAATACAATCTAAAATTAATTTTGATTGAATTCTACCCATTTTAGTACCTTCAACCCAAACATACCAAGATGCTATAACAGCAAAGATTAATAAGAATAAAATAAAGAAGAAGGCTTCCTTATTCGCAACACTCATTCTTTCAGAAGAGAAAATCATAACACGAACTAAAGAACCTTGAGTAGTCTCAAAACCAGTTTTAGAAACTAAGGCTAGAGCACCATGATCAGGAGCATGCTTACCAATAAAAGGGTGTTCAGGGGGTGTAACTTGTAAACAAGAAGTACCACCATGTATGATGGAATTCTTATCTAAGGAATCTGGGGAATATCTATCCATGTTATCTCTTGATTGAATTGATTCTTTTAATAATGGAGTAGATTCACCAGACAACATAGCTTCATTAACAATACATGAACCATCAATCAAAATCAAGTCACAAGGTATAGATAAATCTTCGTGAGGAGTTCTGGTAATCGAAACTAAATCACCAGGTAATAAATCAATAGTTGAAAGTGTAATCCACTTTTTATCACGGAAAACATGAATATCGTAAGGCTTTATACCCATTGATTGAAATTCAGTCATAGTCGATTTACGTTGAAACACAGTGGTACATTCAAATGAAACTAACATAAATAGCGAAAATAAAGACAAATACCACATTTCATCCATCAACCATAAAGAAATAGAGAACAATTGGAAGACAAAAAATGGAGCTAAAGCATGTTCGATAAATAATTCCAGAAAAGTTGGAATTGGAATATCAAACCTATTCTTACCATACATTTGTTCTAATTGTGTTAATTGATCGTCTTGCAAACCTGTTGATTCTTTCAAGTCTTTAATCGTGAACTTTTCTGGTTGGTCAACAAAAAAGATTGGAGGCGAAAACTTCCCAATTTGAGGCATGTAAATAAATTTTCTCTTTTGATATTTAAAACTAACTTGTTTTGATTCTGGATCATATTCAATTGGCGTGATTTCAGATAAACCATTAGATGGTTTTGCTTTAACATAAATATGCGTCGCATTTTGTTTCTCATTGACTTTCACAAATTTGAACTTCACTCTCAAATCAAAGTTCCAATGTGGTAACAACCAAATCAAAGCATGTAGAGAAACTAAAGTCAATGTGTAAACGAAAGTCCATTCACGGCCGACAAAGTATTCATCGTATTGATTTTTGTAGAAGTTCCAGTAAACAGGATATATGAAGAGAAATGGAAGAACATAAGGTTTGAACAAAAACTTCTTCGGAGCCAAGAGCTGAGCAGACTCTACGGTATCACTGTTTATCAAGTCCTGGGTCATGATGACTGTGAACGTGTTGTTATTGGGAGTTCTAAGCAGACTAGCACAGAGCAAGTTGTTGATAAGGGTGATAAATTCAACGTTGATTTTGCTTTTTTGCTGGCAGTTTCGATTGCCCGCGCGTCGGTGCAAATGAGGCGGCGGCGATCGACGCGATAACAGTTATACTCTTTTTAAAAGACTAACTTAATTATCTCTAACTATTTTAAATAGAAGGGCACTAAGTAATAAACTATAAATAAGATGGTTTATTTCATAAGCTTTTGAAGTCAAAGCAGAATGAGCAGGGTTGCTGTAAACTAGAGTGACTTAAGCTTTGAGCTAAGAAATACATAAAAGAGTTTCCATCCCAAGCTAGTTTGCGATAATAAAAGGCGTAATAATGCAAAAAGAAGAAAACCACAATAGACAGAGAGAAGTATTTAAATACAAAGAACTAAAACTAAACTCTAAGGACTTGAACCTTGCTTAAAAGAAAGAAATAATACAGTCCCGGGAAGAAATAAAAAAGAAAAGGAAACTATGTAAACTATGTAGTGCATGAAAGTAAAGGAGAGCAATACTCAAGGTTAAAAATAAGAGAAGCGGTGCAGGTGCACAGCCTAAATAAGCAAGCAAAGTATAGAAACCAATAACCCCAGGAAACCTCTTGAGACTTTTAAACTAATGGCTCCATCTTCTGCAGTAGAAGCACTTTCTGCTACTTTAGCGGGAACGTCGGAAGAACTTGATGAACTACCAGAGCCATCACTTGATGTAGATGAGACTGAAGTATGATGATCCGATTTAATGGTGGCAATAGGCGTTTCTTGAACATTTGATTCAGCTTCAGATAAGGAAATAGTTGAATAGAGAGATTCATCGCTAGACTCTGCAATAGACTCAGATATCGAAGAGTCGGTAAAAATTTGAGTAGGGGAAACATTATCTGCTGGAGAGGCTGATGGAGCAATGTAAGAACTAACTGAAAGAAATGAGGAAGTGGCTTCAACTGGTGGATAATACGTAGCTACCTGAGCACTGCTAGTTGACCTAGACGCGGTCAATAAGGGTGAAGATAAATATTTAATCTCTGAAAAATTGGACCAATTGCAGATAACTGTGGAGGAAGAAATAATATTTGTGGCCGTTAAGGAATATGTGGTTACTGGAGATGGTCCTGCTTCTGCAACTTCACGACAGACTTTACAACCAATAGTTTCATAATTAACAGCTGTAGTTGAAATATTAATATTTGTTGTGGTAACAACAACAGACTTAATGGCTTTAGCAATTTTAGACGCTGGAACATGACTATGATGTTTTCCAACTGTAGTTACACTACCGGAAAAATCAGAACTAGAAGCAAAAGGTGTACATACAGTAAATTCCCAATAACTTAAAGTAGCATTTGAGTTAACAACTGTTGAGGTGATTGCTGGACCAGCAAAGGAAGTGGAGCGGCCAGTCCATGAAGTTGTAACGGTTCTGGTGATATATGGAACACTGACAACTGCTTCACTAATAATTTGAGTATAATTGCCAACTGTACCAGTGCTTAAAGTATAATTTGAGGTGATGGTAGTCGATCCGGAATATGAGGTTGTGGAACAATATTTTGGTAGAGGAGAATAAGCTACGCAAACTGAATGATTCGAGGCCAGTGAAGAACAAGACATATCAACAGATTGTACATCTGTTGTACTTAAAGAATAAGCTGTACTAGCTGAGAATGTGGAAGGTTGAACACAACTTCCAATAGATGGGCTGTACTTATATAAGTGAGAGCCAATATCTTCATATGCACCATAAACATCATCATCGGGTGTTAAAACTGATAACTGAGCATGGTTTGAGGTGGAGTTGAAATTATTGGTAACATACCTTAATGGATAATAACCCTCGTCTAGATAAAGTAATTGAATAGCAGCAACAGAAGGCAAGTTTTCATTAACAGCGGCTAATAAATAAGGGGATTCATCATCATCAGTAGCTGTTTCAAAATAAGTGTTTGAACAACATTGCAATAAAGATTCAGAACCAAGGAATAAAGCAGCACTTCTCGAAACATAGCCAAGGTTAAAGGTATAGATACCTGCAGTTTCAGCGTAAAAGTAACCTGTAAATTCTAAGATAGTATTGGTATAATCAAAAACCATACTGAAAGCAGATGTTGTTGTTTGATCAACAGAATATTCATTCCCAAAGTTATAGTAGATGGAACCACTGTAAGAGCCATTAGATGTAACTGCATTGTTGGCAGCATAACCAGTATAAAACCAGCCAGCTTGGTTGTATTCGGATAAGCTTGCAGAAGGGTAATTGAAAGCTCTAACATTGAAACCTGGGTCTAAATGTGATTCTAAACCATTACAGGTTTGTAATTTAACCTGAATACTAGCGTCAGCACCATCTATTTCGCGGGAGTGGACAAGTAGATTTAAAAATGGAAGTATGTGAAGTAGTCCTATGAACTTCATTTTCTGTCTTTTTGTGTGTTAAAGGAATGACTAGGGTTAGTTGACTCTGTGCGGCTAATTTAATGGGTACAGGTGTAAATGAAAAGAGAGCGAATGACTGATCAGCTAGAGTGACAGCAGGAAGAAGAAGTGGAAGTGATCAACACTTTAACACTTTTGTTGAATTGCTGGAAAGGTGGAGCTTTTCTTCTTCAACTTGGAGTTTCGAAGGATCAGGATCTCGAAGAAACGCCCTAACTGGGATGTTTATGTCAGCGACGGACGCTACACCGCCTCATAACACAGAGCCCGGAGCAGAATTGTGAAATTTTGCAGAAGTTGGAAATCAGCTGACGTAATTTGGTCAATAAAAGTCAAAACTGTGAGCCTTAATTCCTAATTTTCCAAGGAAATAGTTGGGCTAATTGAGCACTGCCGGACTCCCAATCTGGACATGAACGCAGGTACGGTACTAATGTTGATCCAGGGTCCCACCTAATTTACACTTCTTCATCATTCTGAATGTTTGCCAGTAGAGTTGAAGGACAGAGCTACGTAGAAAACAATAATTATAGAGAAATAATAGGAGCATAAGGGATTAACTGACCAAAATATTTAGTTCCTGATTCTTAAAGCACAATCCCCTTGGAATTGATACAAAGATAACACGAAGTACACACTAATTTCTGGGATGGAACATAACAACTCCTACTAGAAGCATGTTACAGATATGTTTTATTTGTACTCCAGCAAAGTCCTATACTACTAAAAAGCGCTTAGATGTGAATTACTTAATTTCAAATGCTTAACTTTAAAATGAATAGTAAGTCATTGACTTGTCAAACAAAGTAATGGCTTATGATTAAGCTTAATCATAATTTGATCTCATCCAGGGGCATGAAGTGTACAAATTAGTTTTGAATAGACCATATTAAAATATTCAACGGTAATATACTAAAATTAGGCAAGAATGCTTAAACAAATTTAGTCCTGACTACTAATATGAAAAAGCGGAGATCAGAAGCAAACATTATCGTAGTTGTCTTTTGAGCCATATTAGAATCAGAGTACAATAATCAAAACTTTCGAAACTGTTAAAGTGGAAAATCATTTTTAGAAACAGAAGTTTCTAACGTACGCCAGAAATCTTAGGTGATTTAAGCAGTATGTTAAATATCCGTTAAATTCAAAGTTCATTCACAAATTAAATTAAACTCTCTGTTCTAAGAAAGGAACAAAAAGTAATTCATACTAATAACAAGGAGAAAACAGATTGCTGGGCAGCAAATAGTTTTCCAAGTGCAATAAATTATCTCTTAAAATATATTCAAATTGAGTTTCAGAAAACATAAACAAAAGAAGAAAACCTAGAATAATAAAATATAAATGATAAATAGATTTCCCTTTAAAGTTCTATTCGCTAACTGTTTTTAAATCTAACAAACCCCAAATCTACCTATACAGAAAACTAATAGTTCTTCTATGCAAAGCACCCAAGAGAAAACAACATTTAACCAACTAATTTTTCGTTTGAAAAAAAATGTTGAGGCAACCTTAACTAAAGACATTCAGTATGAATAAATGTAATAGCCAAAAAAACACATGACTTGGTAATAAAATGTTGGAAATTACCCAACCAGAAAAAGTAAAACGCCATCCAGTAGCACGTGGGAGAAATTTTCAATGAAATAAATTTTGAATGTTACAAGGTATCCTTCATATAACCAACTATTTTGAAATCTCTTAAATACTGGAGCCAGTTAACAAAAGCAAAATCTTGAGCAACATAGATACTTTCTTGAAAACTCAACTAAGTAGAAAAAGAGGGTCATTTGATTTATCCTTAGGAACTTTTTGAAGACATAAGAATCCAAAGCAATTATCGCAAGCAATTACCAGGATAGCTTGAACCGATTAAGACTCATAATCCGATTGTAACGTATCAAATTGAAATGAACCATTAGCTTTTTGACGGTGGATGTAATATTATTCTTTAATTCAGTTTTTGATATTCTGGCATCCGCTTGAAGATCGCCAAAGAATCTAAAAGTGGTATAGTCAATAATGATTTTAAGATATTTTAAGTTAAAATTATTAGACTACCCACAGCAGGTCACGTGAAATTTTTCTAAAGCTGGGTGTGCTATGCATAGTACCAGGAGTAATTAATGGAAAATTGTGCTTATATCAAGCTCTTCCAACTTTCACATATGGCTGAACTCACAGTTTGATATTCTACCACAACGACTATCCATATTAGTAATTGATTCACTTTCGAATGGACCACTAATAAGATCTTTCACAAAAATTTTCAGGTCAATGACAATTACATCAATTGCGTGGGACATATTATGGATCCTAATTAATCTATCATCATTTTTATTGAATGGAGTTCTAATAGCTAAGTAAAGCGTCAATTCATTAAGATTGGGGAAGCAATCCCACTTTGAAAGAATTGATTCATAGTCGGTTCTTACAATTGACGTGACCTTAGAAAAATAAAATGATTTATTATTTTCCTGATTGAAATCATTGTCTGGCCGGACGAGTGTAAAAGAAGTTGGATTTTTGTTGATTAATCTCAAAATTAAAGTCTGGAAATATTCACTTTGATGAAACAATTCTTCGACCGACAATCTATTAAATTCAAATTTGTCAATAAACTCTTCTAAAACATGAAAATCTGTAAGCTGATTTGTTGTCTTGATTTAACTTTTTCCGAAACTGAGTGTGGTTCTAACTGCATCACGACGTAAGTAAATTGAGAGCGTGGGACGCTGAGTGGCGTAAGATATAACATCTATTAATTTTTCTAATTTGTATAAATCGGATCGGTAAAGATTTTGAATTCGCAATTCAAAATTAAATATCTTCAGCTGTAATTCCAATGGCAAATTTGAACATATGAGAGAGAAATCAGGAGGAAGGGAGTTGAAGGTGACTTCAATATCGTTTGTACTTCTAGGTGACAACTTTGACTCAGGCATCATGAAAACAGCCTGAACAGAGAATCTAGAACATGCAAATGGCACTCAGTAGACTGTTAAAGCCAAGGTGACAGATGGTGATAAATATATGGGCAGAATAAGATTAACGCAGCAAGACAACAAGGGCAAATTCAAGCCCTACAGGAGTGGTTACATGATTATTGTATCAGATAACCTTTAAATGTCCTAAAAACTGAATAGATGATTGAATACGGTGATAGAGGGAGGCGTCGATATGTAGATAACTCCAAATGAACTATTCGACTTTATCTCTGCAATTGCAACCCTTCTGAGAAGAGAGAAGCAGGTAGAATTCGGGCCTGAAGTTGATAGTCTTTCTTTCATTCAGTGTTTTTACCTTACATACTAATATAGCCAAAACTAAACAAAATATCCAGATTAAAAACCTTATCTTTGTTCGAGAGGCATTTTTCCCAAACCTCAATCTTCCCTCTCCAAATCCTAATTAATCACAAAAACTATAAGCTCTAGCTGTTGCTTCTTCCTAATTCTATATAATTTCCTTCATCGATACTTAAATTGTACTTTCCCATTTTCTATCCGATAACAGTAAACGATTGTTAGCATAATATCCAGCCTTAGCGTTAAACTTGCAAATATCAGGGATGGATTTACAGCCGAGTATTATTTTTAGGCCTTAAGCCTGACTCTCAATGATGATATGCTACTCCTTTGTAGTTATAAGTTACAGCAAAGAAGTAGCAAAGTCAATGGGGCTTGCAAGTTCTTAGGGAGTTATGTTTTGTTCAGCTATACTGATTGTACCCTTCACATCAATTCATTCCGGTTCCACAAGTACTGGAACCAACCTGAAGTAAACTATGTAGTTCGTGACCGGATATTTTAAAAGACACATGCAAGGTACAGGGACCAGCCAGTATTTCTACCAGCTCTTCATATTGTGACGACTATATTTAGAAATGAAGACTACCAAAAATACCACAGATTTCCTAATTTAATTTAGTAAAATGATGATCTGTAAATTTGAAATGAAATTCTGCAAGATGTCTTATATGCCATTCAAAGGAGATTGTTATACTGCATGTCCCCTATACTCCAAAGGGGTTTTGGTGTTGATGGGGATGGATGGACTTCCAGAAGAAATAGGAAGTATATAAAGACTACCAGATATCCACCGTTACGATCTTCAGAACAAAAGATCCAGGTTTGCTTTCTTCTTTTCCGTATAACAATTCAACAAACCATTGCTATATCTCTCCGGAAATGAAGCTCTTTTACACTGCTTCTATTGGCTTATTCTTAGGCTCTAGTTTTGCTGATCAGTTAACAACAGTCACTCCTCCTGATGGTTGGTCATGTGATTACTATCCAACATCCACTTCCTACTCGAGTTGTCAGACTACTGTTGTCGATGAATTAACATATTCTAAATGTGAATGGGGTGAATCAGCTTCTGTAAGCGTGAACTGCTATCCAACGACTACCTTGACCACTCAATATGTAAATAGTGCTTCCATAACTTCTGCTGCAAGCACGACCTCCCATGAGGATAGTTTATGTTATACCGACGTTACTGAGAATGGCGTTACAAAAACTCGTTGTGTTCCAAATGTTCCAATTTGCACTACCTGGGTCAGTGATGGCCAGACTAGGCAAGCTTGTGTTTTATAAATTATTCTAGCTAACTGGCTTTCTTCCTTTCTTCTTCGTTTAGTTTCAGGAAATTTCAACTTCGTCCTTTCTTAAAATTCTTAGCCTTTTTCTTTCTTAAGCCAAAATACATTTTCTTTCTTCGTGCAAGCAATTAAAGACATAAATTCCAATTCTGAGATTAGACGTAGAAAATGTAGGTAGAAATTTAGTATATGAACTTTAGTATATGAACTTTACCATCGATTGCTGCAATATCGGTTGTCCGAGGTTTGTTCCGTACACGCAAAAAAACACCTTGTTGAAGAACAACTCAATGATCAAACGTTTGAGGCCGTTACGTGAGAGGCTGGCTGTAGCCTCTAACCCTTATCTCACTCCCCACCCAATGAGTTTACAAAGACAAGCAAAACGACAAAAGACTGATGAGCAACACGTACAACAGAATAGGGATAATGAAATCACACTATACAAATTTTTTCTTCAAAGTTTACCTCTAGAGTTAGTTTTGAAGATTTACAAGTTTGTTCTGCTTACAGTTATTTCTTCTGATCGATGGAATCAATTAATAGGCTTTGACAATACAATTAGTAATGCCTTTGATTTCCTACTATCTGAAGATGAGCTTTCACTGATGGGGAACCAGTTGTTGGTTACTATAAGCGGCTTAAGATATTCAATTTGTGTTTCTGAAGGCATGATAAGAAGAATTTCAAATAGAAAGGCAATTCTCAGGAAGGTAGACATCCATTCGTCCAATTTTAGTTCGTTTATTACTCATTTCATTGTGAGGAACTATCACTCTTATAATGAAATCATAGCATCGCCAGAGCAAATACTAAACAGACTGCCGGAACAAGCCTTTTTAAAGATTAGAGAGCTGTATATTGAAGGTGAACTGGATCCCAGGTTCAAAAGACTGTTAAAAGGAAAAGACAAGTTTAAAAATTTGATAAATGTCAAACTCAGATTCAATTTTTCAGTTTTGGATAATGAATTAATTGAGGTTCTTTCGGAGATCGAATCTTTACGATACTTAGAAATACACCTTGACATGGAAAATCCACCTTTACCTCAAGAGATGATTGACTTACTACTACTGATGAGTAGGAGAATTCACCTTAAAATAGGTCTTTATAATGATTGTATAATTCCTAGTTCCGGGCCATTTCTTAATGGCATTTTGGCAAGAAACCCAACATCTTCGGATACCCCCAAACGATTCAGAAATATTGTGAGCTCTATGACTATCATACATCACCCATTTAGATGTGTCTGTTTTGAATTTGATCAGCTTATGCTTTACACAGGCCTTGAGAAACTTTGGATTATATATCAGCATTACCCTCACGTAATTCCACCTTTTGTTAACAGTTCTTTAAAAAGGATGGTTATCTCCACGGTTGGAATGTCTGGTGGATTTCGGAAATCCAAATTTGATTTCAAGAAATTATCTAACCTCGAAATGCTTTTTATGAGTGGATTTGCATGGTCTGCAGAAACAATGAACAGCATACCAGAATGCTTGAAACATTTAAAAGTCGATGGTACCTTTTATGAGAAGACTGTTCATCTTCCTACAAAGCTAGTGAAATTATCTCTAAAGTATATCACTCCGAAATATGAAATTGCAAATTTGAAATTTCTATCTCATCTGAGATTTGTTGAAGTCTTCGGACTTGACTTGAGCAATGCCACTCGGTTCATTAATTCACTATCAGCAACGGTACAAAGCCTTGAAATTTCTATTTTAAATTGCCAAGAAGAACCAAAATTAGATAAATATGTTTTTAGTTTCAATCACTTGCCACAATTAGAAAGATTGATAATCAGAGCCGATTTCACTGAATGGGAGCTAGATTTCTTGCCACCAAATATAGAAGAGTTTGTTTTGTCCCCAGAGAAATCTAAATTTTTCCAGATTAAAGTACATTCTTTTATTCCAATATTTGATAAATTTTCACTGAACGATACATGGGGATCGCTGTCCACAAACAAACTGGATGATGGCCAAATATCAGTAGACTTTAGAAATACAAATATGAATAGATTTGGTAAAATTGAGTTATCATCAGATAAGACTTTTAAGCACTTCTTAAAGCTTGATAATGTTCCTGATAGCGTGATTTGTTTTGACGTTACTCGTTTTGTCCCTGTCATTATCGAAATCCCAAGGTTGCTACCCAAGATTTACGATTTAGGAATGGGTCCTAATGGTGGAACCATCATAATTATAGAGACTCAAGCTTATCGTTTTTAATCTCTTCCTAGTATTTATCATCTTAACTAAATTTCTTTAAGGAATACCGTTAAAGATAGATTTGAATATTTTCAGACTGGTTCATACAGTATTCGAACCAAAATTCTGGCTTCTACTAATTGGAAAAAATAATGATTAACAAGAGATAGAAAGCACTTTTTTTTCGGAGAAACTATAATTTTATTTCATGGAAATTTAATGTCGATAAAGGATAGTTCAATTCACTTTTCTGATTTATCTCTAAAATTACTACACACTTTTCAACGTGGATACTTGGTATTGTGTTGAATATAAGCCACAGTATTACTTTTAGCGGTAATACAGTGAATTAAGTGATAAATTTGCCAGAGATTTCAACTATACTTTACTTGAAGAGGAATTACTCGTAACAACAGAGGCGGCCCAATATTCAAGGTTACGTTAACCAACTGAAGATAAATTTCCAAATCTAGAAAATGTTAGTCTCAAATCTTGACTTTTTATTTGCAGTATGTTTAGGCCTGGATTGTCTAGAATATTTAGAAGTTCCTGAAAAACACTCCTTTATCAATGATTCAATCAATATTATACAATTTTTGACCTTTTATTCGAAAAAATGTCACTACATTTTAAAGTGCATTCGTCAATGACGAAGTATACTTCAATTCGTTTCTCGGTGGATTGTTATTTAAATAATTAAGAGCCTTTGAAACCATATGATAGCTTCAACCTATATAGAAGTTGAAGATGATGTGTCAATAGCAGATCTTAAAAGGTTGCACAGTTTCAAAATGCTGAGAAAACTGTCTATGGCTTATGAATAACCATATCGGTCTAGCTTATTTTTTGTTTTGGATTCTTTAAGACTTTTATCCGAAAGATTTTGCATTGACAGAAAAAAACAACACTTGAGAATAGAAAACAAAAAAATCCAAGAATAAAAATAACAAGAAAAAACAGTAAACCAGCAATGACTTATTTCGGAGAAATTAAAATACAGGTAAAAGCTTCTGAAAATCATACCAGAATTTCTGAGACCATTACAAACTAAGAAAGCTGTTTTGACAACCAACTATTTAAACTTCCAAAGAAATTAGGAAGTTGATACCCAGCTGAACTAATTAAAGATTTACAGATTTAGCTTAAATAGTTTCAGGCCACTTCTGATTAGTGGGTTAGATTTCTATCCTACCTACTTTTGCCACATACTTGCCTGTATGTATCTACCTAAATATTTGAAATATATGCCAAAAGTGGGGTTTGGGACTTCTATTCTTTTCTACCTTTGAATTCATCACCTTATCACGAAAACAAAACTCGGTCAGTCTTTGATAATATTCTAAGTACTGAAAAATCAGATTTTACTGATCATATACAAATATACGCCAGTAGGCAATATTTGGGATAAAGTTATCATTTATAAAGAAAGACAAAGGAATTGCAGTTGATTTGAGAATTGCGATTTTGAAGAAAATTGAGTCAATTTTTTTCCAATAATATCTCAAATATTTGTTTTCTAAAATCGACGATAATTTCGATAAGTTAAAACAAAGAATTATTCTAGAAGTTTTATCTTTGATACTTGGAGTTGCAAAAATTACTGAGAATATTTTTCTTTGTAAAGAAATTTGTACAGCAAGGCGCATAGGACTTAGAATTAGGGAATTATTATTTGAAAAGATTTAATTCGTTAGACACGTTTATATAGATGTATATGTTTACTTAACTCAAAAATTTAAAATCTTGCTCGGCCTTAAAATAAAAAGTGAGTTAAATTAAACTTATTAAGAAAAAAGCAAGAATAATAAAAATAAAACCCTAAAAATACAAATTATTTAAAAGCAAAAAGAAAATTAACCCATTATTAATAAAAAAGATGCAAATATAAATAAACAAAGCAAATCAAAGGCTTAAAGCGAAAATCCAAACAAACTTCCCAGTGTGCACAATCAAACATTATTTGATCCACTTAAGTAATGCCTTTCACCATTTAACTGCTGTCTTAAAGAACTAATTTTGTTTACGTATGCATTCGTGTAATTATAATCAATTAAATACTTTATCTTATCTTCAGTGATGTATTTGCTTCTAACAATCTTATATAATTTTTCATCTTTGGCAAATTCTTCATTTGAATTTAAAAGTAAATAATCATCATTATTATTAATTGCTTCTTTCAACAGAGAATTCGATACTGATGACTCTTCTTGTCCGGCAAAAAAATGTAAACCATCATCATTTCCATCATCTAATGTATCTATATACTTTGATCGTGATTGTGAATTAGAGTTAGATTTTAATAAAGGGGTTTTAGAGTCAGGCAGTGTTGATGCAGGTGTAATCACAATTCTGTTATTATTGTAAATTGATTTATTTGAAGAGCTAGTGGAACTTCTCTTACCTCTTGACATATCATGTGACGTTGGTGAAGTTCTACCAGAACTTGTGTTAGGAATCCAATACTTTTTACCATCTGCGGAGTATCTTAGGCCCTGATAAATCTTTTGATTGAAAGTAGCGGAATCAGCATATAAATTTCTATCATTTGCAGAATCAAAATTTCTGAAGTTATAAGAATCACCATACATTGTAGTTGTTTTCAAATCATATACTAAATCACCAATTGAGGTCCAATCTTTCATAGCTGTCTTAGTTTTAAAACGAGCAGAATCAGGATATTTATCAGCCGTAAAATCTGTATAAGGAAAAGACTTCCAATGTAACAAAGCAAAGAAAATCATTTCAAGACATAACAAAGCATTTTGAATTTGAATACCAAGATTTCCGCCTGCTTTTTCGCCTTCATTCTCTAGATCCTTGAAAACGTGGAAAAAATTTAAAGTACTAATAAGTAGGCCCTGCCAATAAGACGCAAAAATGATTAACTTCACACATAAAAACTTTGGCCAAGGATGAAAAATCTTCAATTCATCATAGAGGCACTTCCAAAAAATGGCTAAATAATAAAGAGATAGTGTAACAGTTATATTGTAAATAATACCAGTCCACAGATAAAGACTTGTCCAAGAGATATCATCGACATCATAATAACCAGTTATGGAGCCAACGACTATAACCAAGTAAATTAAAGGTTTAACCCAAACATACTGTAAGATAAATCTTTTGATAGTTAGAAAGTCTTTTGGATCTGAGATATTAATCGGTTTTAGGAATAAAGAAGCAGGGAAAGGATGTTGACAAGTTGGTTTATTGATAGTTCTTTGAATAATATTTCTTTCACCTCCAAGCATTAGAACCAACAACTTATAAAAGGTGTAGATAACAAAGGCCTCATAGATTTCTCTAACTGGTTCAACAATCTCACCCACTTTATGATTCAATAAAGTTAAATAGCAAGTAGTCGCAAACATGGGAACAACCAATAATATCCTCACAACTAGACGCTGCTCAAAAGGCTTTCTGTAGTTTTTCAATTGAAGATATATTCCAAAGGATGATATCAGTAAGGCTATAAGGCTGGTTAGTCCACAAGCTGTAAGGATAGAATGAGGCAGTTTCGATATCATATTGTGAGATTTGACTTGTGCGGGCGTGTCAACTTAAGGTGGGCAGTTGGTTTTACCTGTATCCGTCTTTCTATGAATGCTATCTTGTGGTATGAGAAATTAACAGTTATAGCACCAGATGGCAGAATAATTGTTTCGCCTTGATGTTAGTAATGGTTGTTTAGTTGTTGTTTTTGCCTGCAGCTAGTTTCCTGGTTTCGAGGCCAGGCTGTGCAGCTAAGGTGTTTCGAGGCGGTGCTGTATAAGTGGCGGCAGCATCTGATTTAAGCAACACGTTACAGTACTATTGTTCAACTCAGGGGTTGGAATAATAATTTACTGAGCTTTATATGCTCGTTTTTACCGAATATAAACACAGGGAAGTGATACAACTGGCTGTTAGAACACATAATGAGGAATCAACTGCTTTGTTTGACTTGTTTACTGCTACTAGTCCATCTAGTTCACTCAGCAGGTGTAACGGTCCATATAACGTTAGCTTTATTGACACACAGGCATCTCCCCTTGGAATTACAACAGCAGGACTCATATTTATCAGCTTACCTATCAGGTGCTTTCTTTCCGGATGCGTATTATAATTGTTTTGGATTATCAGATGAAGCAGAGGAAGCTCACTGGCCTCCTTTTTTACAAACTGCTGTCACTTATTATCATGAGGAATACTTAAAGAAAGGTTTAATCAATAACGAGTTAAAAGCATTTTTGTATGGTATTTTCACACACCAGGTAGCAGATGTTCCGTGGCATTCGTTGAAGTCTAGACAAGGTCTTTTGGAGATGTTGAGATATATAGAGTTCAACGGTGATGTTGATAAAGCTCATACATTTTTAGACCCTGCTGGAGATTTTATTATCCTTAATAAACAACTGAAAAACCTTAGTAGTGAAAGACTCAGGAAGTTAATGAACCTGTATCAGCATGAATGGACGTATCCTTCTGATGATTTAATTGAGATTTACCGTAGACTAGGTTATGACACAATAACACATAGTAACCTAGAGATTTGTATATCAATGGGCTACACTGCATTACAAGGTGAACTAGCTGCTTCGAGGTTGCCTGCTTCTCCAAAAGTCAATTATTACTTGAACGAATCTCCCATGACTAAAGAAGTTTTATTGGACTATTTCTATGGTGGTATTAATGAAATGGTTTCTGAAATTACATTATGCATGTCACAGTTGGATAATTGGTTTGAAAATGGATTGGAGACCCCCCCTATAGATTTATGTTCTCTCTCTGATAGGTATTCCGTTGCTTCTGTCGTCAATAATAATAATGAAATCTCCAATAATATGACAAATGGAAATGTGCAAGTTAAGGAAGTAGAAAATGGTATATTCTTATCTACAGGCGTACCTAACTCACAATTTGGTTCTTCTATAGAAATTGGTAATTTTTTAAATGGTGAACTATCATTAGCAATAGGTACCCCATATGAAGATAATATTGGTGCAGTTTATGTATTTCCATTAAAAGAAATACTCACAGCCACAACAATTGATTCAACTTCACTAGCCCCATTAAATCACTTTCCGATGGAGTGGTTCTCAAAATTTGGCTATTCTATGGTTTCATTAACATTATCAAATACTCAACTGTTGGTCGTTTCGGAGCCTGGACTGTCTCGTTTGAAAGTATTTTTGTCAGGGAGGTTAATAGCAATAATAACACATAAGATGGCTAATTCAAAATTAGGTAGAACAGGAATAAAACAATTTGGAACACTTTTAAAATCAATTAAAACGAAAGATGATAAATATGATAATTTATTTGTTGGTTCACACTATAGTGATTCTATTATCGGAAAACCCCAGTCGGGCTCTGCTTTAATGCTTAATGGTAAGGCATTATTTCAACGTATTTTAACTAGTAAAGATGAGCTCCTGGTGTTGGATGTTTCAGATATAAAACTTATTAATTTTGAGTTACCATTTCAAAATAGGTTACCACTTGATTATGAGCAATTTGGTACAACAATAGAAGAATCTCAACGCTTTATCTTTATTGGGACTGGTAAAGCAGCTCAAGTGTCGATATTTAATAAGTTTACAGGTAAATATATAATGACATTGGAATCGCCAAAGCAAGAAGAACGAAAATCTTCTAATACTGATCAGTCGCAAGCTCATCAGAAGATACTAAGATCGGGAAAAGATGAAAATGTAATAGCACAAAAAAACCTTAATCTATTCGGCTTCCATTCAATTATATCAGGAACGATTCCTGAATCATCAACCGATTGGTTATTAGTATCTGCAGCGTATGAAACAACCACTAGAAGAGCGACTCAATGCAACCAATGCGGGTCAATTTACTTATACGAGTACATAAATGATGAAACTAAGTATAAACCAGTTGCGCAAATTATTCCTAGCCACGCCTTCTCTTCAGATTTCACTAATTTTGGTATTAATATGGTTAAGTTATCGGTTGATGAGGTTTTGATTTCAGGTGATGGTGGATTTCAGGGAAGAGGTGCAATATGGAAATTGAATATCAGGAAGTCATTATACAAAGTTAAATCAAAAGCTGCATCCAATAAGTTGCCGGTAGTTTTAACAATTGAGGATTCGAGTATTGTTGCTGTTGGTGAGGAAGGAGTTGGTTATACTGGTTTTGGCAGATCTTTAAGAGTTTTTGAGTTTGGAAACAGATTATATTTGGCTGCAGGAATGCCATATTTGGGCTATGGGTATCTCGAAAACGATCTGGGCGTGTTTACAGGTGCTTTGGGTATTTATAGGATGCTTTAAATGGTAAAGAGTTCCTTGTATTTAACATATAGGAACTGGGAAAGGTATCAGGTTTTGAGTATTTTTTTTTTTTTATAACTTTGAGTTTATTCTTTAACTTTTAAATTCTACGTTGTTTATTCTTTTTATGTTATTTTCTCTGCACTTAATTTTACATTGTCATACCATGATCTGACTTGTTTATGAACTTAGTCTGATTAGTTTTATCACCTTTGTGGTGGTTTATAACAAGCGAGGCTCTGAACCAGATTCTCATACAAACGAAATATGGTGTATGAAATGGTTAATGAATATTGAGTATCGGATGGGTGGATAGAAGAAACCGGCGGATAAAAGACGGATAAAAGAAGTGCTACAAGATTATCTCGTATTTTATCTTGAGCTATGGAAGATTTAACTAGAAAAGTTAAGCAAATAAAACATGCTAGTTGATAAATTAATTTATTTGCACTGTTACTGCAAGTGGAATAATTTATAAATTCGTGTATCGTTTATTCGATCAACAGCAGCCTCTAAAAATATCAATTAATTTAGTCGTTGATTTTTGAGTCAATTACAAATTTAGAATTGACTACAGATATAACAACTCCACTGTTTGGTTCAACTGGGTTCGACAGCACTACGACTGCATTACTTACTTATGCAGATACTTTTTCAGAAGTCATAATATCACATACAGATGATGAAGGTCATTTAATCGAACAACTTAACAGATATGCTGGATATATCCAAGGCGCAAACACCTTGACATGGTCTTATAGGGCTTCTTGGAGTGAAATAAGATGGAGATCCAAAACTTTAGCAATTAAAAACTAATTTTAATCTATTACTGATGTTTTGCCTGTAAAACATTTATTTGACTCCAATTTTGGTTTTTGGATTCCTTTTACTGAATCCCAATCAAATTGCCTTTTTTTCTTTTCATCATAGTTATATTTATTTTAACATTACTATTATTTTCCTTTTTTTTATGCTTTCGATTTACATAATTTATTTTGAATTTATCGAATATATTTTATACTATTCTTTTATATTTATGATAGAATAATAATATTAAAAGTAGCTGAATAAATACTAGTGATTCAAGTGCTAAAACAGAATGAATAGAATAATTGAAGTATAACATGAGGAAGCAAATTAATCTATCGAATAGATAAAAGTATGACTAAACGACACCTTTTTCATCCACTTTATTTCTTATCATCTCTTTCTTTTCCAATTTCAATTTCTTGGCCTTTTCTTTAGCCTCCTCAGTCATGCTTTCAACTAACAACTTCAAACAAAATGGATTCAATATAATAGAAATGATAACATAAGCAATCAAAATAACGACATTTCTGGCTAATGAAGCTTGTTTCCAAGTATTGAACAATAGAATCTTATATGTTTCATACCCGTTAAAGATAGGCATGGCATAAGCAAATCTATAGAACTTAGGGGATAAATTAAGTGGATAAGTAGTAGGAGCGATATTAAGTGCCATCCAAAGGAACATCCATGATGGAACCATATTTGGTGCATAGATTTTTAATAAAATAGCAACATTTTCATTGATCCCACCTAACGCGGCCAACACTAAGTAAGTAAAGATCCAAAAGACAACAAACCCAGATTTACCCGGATAAGCAGTATAAATATCAATTTTAAAGGCAATTTGAACTAAAGTATAAGCCAAGCCAATTAATAAATATGTGAATTGTTGCGAGCAAAGTCTAAATATTAAGAAATCTTTGTTATTCAATTTAGATGCAATTTTACCATGATATGGAATGAAGTAAGCAAGTTGCATTAATGATAAGAGATGTAAATAGATTGGACCAAATTGTTGAGGACCCAATGCAATTGGTTTTAATAATGAAGATGGAGTTAAATCATGCAAATTCAAAGTAATCGGAATTATAAAATTCTGTTTCATTGCAACCATTAATTGAGTATCATTCAAAGTTTCGGATAATGGTGCAACAATTGTCTTTGGTTGTAATTGAGAAATTGCAGCCCCTAGATATTGGATACCTTTAGATAAATATGAACTAACACCAGCCATATGGCGCCCTGTTTCATACATGCAATGATAAACATCAGATACATTGAACTCTTCACCATTTTGTAAAGCATTATAGTAATCTATTGATGCATTAGGTTTGACCCAAACTATACCCCAATAATTTTGGTGGTAAATATCTTCATGAAACTTATCAAACAGCTCGGAAGCATTGTTAGTAAAATTTGTATAGTATCTAGGCTTCCATCCAGCTAACGGTTTTATTGAAGAAATATTTATGGCTGTCATTAGAGTGTCACTAAACACATCAGGAACACCAGTTTCATCGTAAAAGGTAGGATCATCGCTAACAACAGCAAATTCAAAATGTTTCAATCTATTTTCTCTTTGATACATAGCACCCCAGAATAACGAAAAGATACCCATAATAATGACTATTAGCAGTAAATTACCTGAGATATGTAATAAAGCAATTTTGATTCGAGTTTCCTTGAACCCTTCATCGAAATACCTAAATTTGGTATTAAGCTTTTTAAGTTCAGATTTGGCAGCAGTTTCAACTCTACTCAAAGTGCTACTTTTTGTTAATATGTTATCCGTTGCTGTCTTCGGGTTCAGATTTAAATTGTTATTATCATTGTGATAAGAGTCCGATTCAGAATCATCGATTAGTAAGGATAAAACCTCCTCTTCATTTGGTTGGACACCTACAGAAGCGTCCATGTGTGGAGCTTCATTATTAAGTGTTCTAGCATAGTTAAGTTCTGTGCCATTTCCATTATCAACATTAGAAGACTTTCCAAAAATACTAGTCAAAGTTGACTTTCTCTTTTGTGGATTCTGCGCTGCATCGCTGGCGGTGGGTCTAAATTTTTGGACTTCGTTGGAGGATCCATCGTCTGAAGTTGAAAGTTGGTGGGAAGGTGGTACAACCCAACTTGAATGATCTGGCGATTGGGTGGCCATTGTAAATCCAATCTTGGTGAGTTGAGGTCCAGTTAATCTAGTTAATCAGTGTAAAGAAATCTAGCAAAAGGAAATAAGGATAAATAAGTATATTGGTATGAAATAAATTGAAACCTATTTATCTGTTGTTGAATGTGAATATCGGGATGGATGCTGCATCTTACAGCCGTACGCACAGCTATGCAGCAAATAGTAATTATGCCGAAAAACCACTGTTGCAGGTGACCATGCCAACTAAGTGTGCCGCTAGCCATTTCGGAGATTAGTTCCGTTTTTGGGCCGATGGAAGAATAGGATCAGTGAAACAGCTATAAATGAAATTCTGAACCTGAGCTTAGGGACGACCTGGAAGAACTTTGTTTAGAAAACAGTTCCCCATATATATACTGGTTGCCAGTCCTTCAATAAGTTTTTAGTGAAAACTGCAAATCATCCGAAAGTTTGGAAAAAATGGGAACTGTCACGGATTGTTGTGGCTCTGGATTTATGAAGATTCAATGACATAGCCAATGTCATGGGAAGCAGTGTCTTGTTGGAGGTAACTTAGTCTATCCTAAGTTGTGTGATACTCCCTCAATGTGTTGGTCCACGATTCACAGTTAAACATAATATGGTGGATACAAGTATAACTTCAACCCTACAAGTCTAGGTCGATCGACTAATTGATGAATTTGCGTTAATATTTTGCGATCCCCTTTTCATAATTAAACAATTCAAAGTATAATCCCCAAATCTCCGTGCTCTATTTTACTTCAACCTGTCATTTATTTTAAGCTACCAAGAAATGTAGTGCAATTTATAAGATTCAAACAGCATACGTCATAGAGAAGGATGAAAGTGGGCTTGCGGCGCCGGAGTATTAATTGATCCGGGTTTGGGTCACTCTAAGCAATTTTTTCTCTCTTGTGAGCGTGACCTTTTTTGAATCACATCGGTCAAATGAAGGAGTTGGTTGAACTATAGCTGTAGTATGTATTTGAAATCATACTTTATGAGTAGAGCTACAGCCTGGTCTGTATCATGTCCCAGTGCCTCAAACAGATTGCTGGAGGCTAAAGACTTGAGGGGTGAGCTGCCAGATTAGATTTGTGTGTATCTTCAACTTCTTCGTCTAATGAGTTATGAGTTTTTGATGAGGCAAATCTCTGCTTCATCGTTTCTTTAATTATTTTTAAAAATGATTTGAATGATTTACAATCACATGAATCTATGATATTTACCGCCCTTAGAAGTCATATGATGGGAGGTGTGGAAGTATCGAAGTTTAGAGTGATAGATCTATGACTCGAAGCCGGAAAAGGCGATGAACTAAAGCTGTTTTGCACTTCCGTTAAAATTGAAGTTTATGACTTTTCTTCAAATGGAAATTGGTTTACAGGAGTAGTGATTTTGGACATTCACGGCGGGCAGCTCATGTAAAGTTGAACTCCCAGAACCAAGGGATAACTCTTTTTCAAGTAAATATAACGCCCACTTGAGCACGCTCTTCCCTTTTCCCAGCTTCCCCGAAAGTTGAAGGAAGCCCCCCAGAACATGTGATCATCTTCGTAAAACAGTCACTGACATATTAAATTCCGAAAACACAGCAAAAGCTCTAAAAAGGGGTGAAATCCGGGGAAGAGACGCGGTTGAGAGAAATGACTCTGATTGGCGTGATCTGGGCTTCTCCGGCGCTAGTGTCACGCCGCAGAGATTCTCCTGTGTAAACAAAGTTTTCTCAAGACTTGTAAGAGAGGTCTAGCACTGAGCAAGTATTTATGGAGGGGTCCTGGCAATGTGAGCGTAATGACTCAAAAAATAGGGAACCGGTGACATCAAGAAGTCCACAGATTAGATAAGCTAAAGTCATTAGAAGACACTAGAAGCCTAGTGCTACAGTAACAGCGGTTATAGCTATGGAAATACGAAAACTCGTACAATAAGAAGATAAAACTAATGCTGGTTGATATCGACGTGTTACTTACGTCAACACACCTTTATGTGACTTAGGATCCAGTTAAGGGCCATGATCAGGATTAAGCGGGATCACACACCAAAAACAAGACGAGCCACACGGAGAAACAAACAGGGGCGACTCAATGAGGGACAGAGACCAGGCCAGATCAGATCACAGACAACGTCTCAACAATATAACCACTAATTTCAAGTATACATGGAACCTACTAAAATTCCACATGCAAATTAAACAAACCGACTACATGAAGTCGGCGTTGTAGAAGCTGTATACAGTAGAGAGTGACTCAGCAGTGACTGGGGCGTTTCTTTTTCTCTTGTTCACTGTTCGGACGCATCAACAACAACTCGAAATTCGGCAGTACTTAAATGGGCGTGTTTCCTGTTTTCTGCTGGGGTTTGTTTTGGGTTTGAGTAGGCTTTTTCTGACTAGGTATCCTGGATATCTTTACAACTTGCTGCTACAATACACAACTACATCCACAAGTCACAACTCACTACACTACAGAAATTTACATTTGCTCATACAATAATTATCTGACAAAACGAACTTAAACAACAACAACTCCAGTAAATGAATCTAAAACACCTACTTAACTCTCTACTCTGGGTGTCAACTCTATCTGATCTTACATCAGCTGTTCCCATCACACAAAAGCTGCAAAACACCCTACTATCTTATCAGCAACAGTTTCAACAGCAATCTTGGTTAGATTCAATTGCTCAAAATTCTCCTGCTTTTATAGGAAACTTCTTAGCTTCTAAAGAGAAAAAATCTAGAGATTCTCCATTTTCAGTTTCAATATTTGGATCCTCCACTTCTCAAGATGTCATAACTAATGGTATTTATTCTACTGTATCAATCCCAAGAAACGATTTTGATGAATGGTTAATGGCTCAACAAAGTATAGCTTTCAATGGTATATTAAACAATATTGGAGGTGTTGGCCAATTTGATGATTCTGATAATGTTACAATCGGCGCGGTCATTGCATCTCCATCAAAAATTAGACCTAATTATTTCTATCAATGGACAAGAGATGCAGCCATTACAATGCAATCTTTAATTGAACAATTAGATGATTCAAACTTTGATTATGATAAAAACTTGAGCGATATACTTGAATCTTATATTTATAATTCATATAACTTGCAAAGAGTTTCGAACCCAACTGGTGATTTCAAATCTTTGGAAGGTCTAGGGGAACCTAAGTTTATGGCTAATTCAACAGCCTTTTTAGAGAACTGGGGTAGACCTCAGAGAGATGGACCTGGTTTGAGAGTTATTACAATTGTCAATTATTTGAATCTATTACATAAGCATAACAAACAACTAAATCATCCTCAATTAAATGAACCTTTTATCTACAATGAAATCTTAAAGCCTGATTTATTATATATCGTTAAAAGTTGGTACAAATCTGGTTTCGATTTATGGGAAGAAATTGATTCATTACATTTATTTACTAGTTTAACTCAATTAAAAGCTTTAAAACTGGGCTTAGAGTTGGCCCAGAAATACAATGATAAAGACTTTTATAATGATTTGGCAAGAACTTTCAATGCATTAAGATACTTCATCTTGGCTGACTCTGGATATAAATCGACATCTTTACCTTATTTAATTGAAACTCCTTCTTTATTAGCTTCAGGTAGAAGATCTGGTTTAGATATTGCTTCCATTTTAGCTTCTTTACGGGCCCATGATATTGATAATGAAGATGATACTCTAGATATTCCGTTCCCAATAGATGACGCTTCTGTTCTAAATACTTTAACTGCGATGCTGAATGACATGAAATATAGATATCCAATCAATCATAATAGATTAGGTTTTGGTGTTGGGTTTGCATTAGGCAGATATCCAGAAGATATTTATGATGGCTATGGCACTTCAGAAGGTAACCCATGGTTTATTGCAACTGCCACAGCAAGTGAATTGATTTATAAATTAATTTACAATTTATACAGTCGTGAAAAATCCATTGAAATTCCAATTGAACAATCTTCATTATTTGAATCTATCACAAGTTTGAAACTAAAGAATGAGGTTACAATTTTACCATTTAATTCAAAAGCTTTCAATACTACTTCTTTATCATTATTAACTTATGGTGACACATTCTTAGATATTATTAGGCAGCATGTTGATAATGATGGACATATGAGTGAACAGTTCAATAAGAATTCAGGTTTTATGGAGGGTGCAGAAGAATTGACCTGGTCATATGGTGCTTTCTGGAGTTCTTTGAGATGGAGAAACAAAGCAATTAGAATTATGAATGAGCATCAAGGTGGTGAAGAGCCAGCTGCTGTTGTTGCTTTTACTAACTCTTTAAAAAAGCATTATTATAGTTATAAATTATAGATTTATTTCTACTTTTTTCGAATGTTTGTATTACTACTATCACTTTTTAATCTTTTTTCCTTTTTAGATGTTACAATTTATCTGAGATTCCACTTTTTTAAAATTATACCCCCTTATTTCTATGATACTTTATTACGATCAGTTTTTTAAACTTTTTTCACAAGTGCTTTTTTCCTTTTTCATTTTACGTTTTACACTTTTTATGAGATATATATTATACCCCTTGCTCTATGTGTTTTTATTAACTTTCACGAGATTTCTACTACTTTTTCTTTCAATAAATTATCTACACTACACATTCTTCAAACTGATCTACTGTTAGTATTGTACATGACATGACGATAACTTATTACTTGAATTCAAAAAATGAAAAATATGAAGTTACAGAATCGACAAAAAAATATTTACAGAAAAGATAAAAGTCGGACCTTTTCATTTTTCTCTATAAAAAGCAACTTCTTGAGGTAGTTCAAACGAAATACAAAACATCGGTTTAGTAGGAGCAACCATCCTAACCAAATGGAATTCTATCTTATCCAAAGCCAGTCCATCAAATTTCAACAACTTACACATTTTAGAATGAATTCTTCTATGTAATTCTTCGTGACTTGGCTCTGGTGTTTCTAAATGATCAAATTTTTCAAAATGATGAAAATGAATCATAGGTAATTTAAAACCTGTTAACTCTTTAATTTCTTCAGTTGTTAAGTGTGGAAAAGCGTTAGAAAATAATCCAACGTACGAATCAATAAATGTGAGAGCTGAGTCTGGCAAGTTCATAATATAATGGTTGAAAAAAGTTGGAATTGGGATGGTTGTGATGGCTTGTTTTTTTGTTGGGACTACTCTATTGGCATCGTTAGAGAATGGTGTGGCATTTGCAACCTTCTTGTTCTTTTTGAGTTGTTTGGTATGTATTATTTTAACGGTTTTAACGTTTATATTTTCTTTTGAATAATCTTGCAACAAATTAACAGAATCTTTAATAAATTGTCTGCCATCTTCGTTAAAAGGTATAACAAAATCAGAAACTTTATTTTGTGATATATTGGTTTTCATATATTTATAACTCTCAGGATTTAAATCATTTGCAAAAACAATACATTGTTTCTTACCAGCTGGAATTGAAAATGGACCAACACCACCCATGACATCACATATAGCATCACCTTTATTAAACTTTTGGATTAATCTACCATGCTCAGTAGATAACCTCGAATTCCAATAAACCTTACGGAAATTAAAACTAAATAAACAATCAGATTCTTTTTGTGTAACTAAGAAATCATCATCACCTGCAATAACTTTCATCTTAAAAGTTCTAAATTGCGTATCAATACTATCTAATTTATCAACAACTGTTCTAATTGAAGGATTCTTATCTAATATCACTTGCCCAATCAATTTATCATAGGGTTTGTATTCATCGCGTAAATTCAAATGAGCTATATGGCCTGTTTTAGTAAATGAAGTTGGTATTTCACTTGTTAAATTATCAGGTAAAACAGATTTCAAAATTTCTTCAGCTTTCCAATGATCATAACCTAATTGAATTTCAAATTCATGTAATGTTCCATCATATTCCTTTATTTGATTTAAAGTTGACTCTTTTAATATACCTGACTCTAGTGGTGATTTGTCAGTTAACTCGTCAGTTAACGCAACCGCTTTGAGATTTCTATTTTTAATTTGAACCTTAGATTTCAAGTCTGGATCTATAGAGCCTTCGTCAAGCATTACTGTGAATTGCAATCTTGGAACAGTAAGTATAGCATATCGGTTGTTTTTGACAAAATTACCAATATTTTTAGGGTCGGGGAATAAAGTAACCCAAACTTTGTTCTTGATGGTGAATAACGATTTATCTAGTTGTGTCAATCCTGTATTAACAGGAACTGAGATATCAGAAAACTGGAAGTGTGTCGACATGGATCTTGTGATATATTTTGAAAAAAATATATTTCGGAAAGTGAGCATTTAAGAGCCTTAACGTTTGTCAAGAAGTGGTTTTAGATTATTAAAAAGTTATAGATTTTTCAACTTTCTTTTATTTTTCCATTTTCCGTGGCGCAAGTCGAGAGTTAATCAGGAGACGTAGCGTGTGTGGCGAATTATATTTACGGGTCTAAATCGTAAATTGTGTAAGTGATCAGTTTTACTAATGTATTTAGTTGAAACAATTAATCCATTAAAATAAAACTGGATCTAAAACCCAAGTCATTTACGCTAAATTATACAAAGATGTGAAAGAATTACTTAATATAAATAAAACGAACTAATTTCTCGAAAGTAACACATGAGGATAAAAAATAATAAGGATCTCACTCCAGATTTCTCCAGGAATATAACAAACACAATATAAGTGGCTAAACTGACAATAGCATGCGCTAGAAAATAGAAAATTATAAAATGATACGAAATAACAAATTACTTAAGCAAAACATTGAAAATGATCAAGCTGGGGAATCATCAACAACTTTCTTCTTTTTTGCCTTAAACAATTGTAGGTTATTCCAAGTTGGATTTTGCTTATTATTAGACTTTGTTTTGTCTTTCTTTGATCTTTTAGACTTCTTCTTCTTCTTCTTTTCAACAGGGTGCGCTTCTTCATCATCCGTATCGGTATCAGTCTCGGTGTCAGTATCACTATCACTATCATTCTGAATAGTTTTCTTTGCTACTTTCTTTGACTTTTCTTCAACGATAGACTTTTCAGATTTAGCTCTACTATTCTTTTTAGAATGAGTCTTAATACTTTTTATGTCTGGCTCAGATTCCTCTTTCAAATTTTGAATTTCAGCTTTCGGCTTTTGCATTTTATGAAGCTGTTTTCTTTGATATTTCAATCTCATGTAAGTAACTTTGGTACCGAAACCCTGTTGAATAGTTCTACCAAATTTAAATAAACTTCTCCACATAATCAAAATCAAAAACAATAAGAGAACTGGGACAGCAACTTTCCAATAATATGAGACCCCATGATTATCAATATCTGTAAAATGGCTGAAATTCATACCGAAATAGGAACACCAAAAAGTCAGGGGTAGGAAAATCATTGCAGTTAAAGTTAATCGAGACATTGAATCATTTGTTTTATATAACAAAGTATTGAAAGTCAGATTGTTTAAATTAATGCATTCAGCTAACAAGATATCAATGCCGTTACTATAAGATTTAAGTTGTCTTTCGTAAGATTGTAAAACAAAAATTGACTTATCAGTGAATAATTCATTTAGTCCACCAGTTTTAAATGCTTGGAATGTTGAATTAAAAGATTGAATTTGTAGTTTAAAGTCTTCTAAGCCAGACATAATTGAGTTTACCTTCGATAAATTATCTAGGGAGGAATGTTTAATTATATCTAGTTTTAACTCAAGAAGAGCTTCTCTGTAAGCTGTGAAAACCTCATTAACGGATTTGATACTTCTTAAAATGATTAACAACATTATATCGGAAGTTTTTAGTGGATTACCAATTATAGAAGAACATTGTGGATCACTTAGTAATCTAAGACAGGATGCTTCTAATTCATCCCCTAAAACATCAGAATAGGTAAACATGGTATTCAAATCAAGGCAAATAATTGAAACTTTTCCCACTTTCAATGAAGAATGAAGGGGATTTTTAGAAGTAAAGGATAACTTTTGTTGAGCATAATAAGTATCCTTTTCAGTGTAGCTCGATTGTTTTGGCTTTGATTGATCTAAAGGACCTGAGCAAAGTAGATCACTCAATTTGTAATTTAAAGGATAAGAGGCAAGACTTAAAACAGAAGCACTCGCAGCTGATATGAATGAATTTTTGCTGAACTTTTCTTGTTCGTTTCCAATTAAAGAGAAACAAGGGATATCGATTGATAATTGAGTACCATAAAACTGAGGTTGAAAAGGAGTAGCACCGAACATAGAAGCAACCGCAATAGTTTCCAAATTTAGCTTATTAACCAACAACTTAACTGCTTGAGGTTCAAGTCCAACTAAATTGATCCATCTAACATTAGATGAATCCCTTGGTTTATTATCCAAAGATCTAATTAATTTTTCAGCCGTATCTCTATTTAATTGCTTGATAAAATTTTCGTTATCAACGACAATTGTACTTGGGTTGGAAGCAACAGATTTGGATGACTTAGTCGACTTGGAAGAGCCTGACTTTTGAGAACGGTTGTCGTTTGACTTACTAGGAGGCAGTGTTTCCTCATCAGTAAACTTAGATTTTAAAAGATCAAATTCATATGAACTCGATATGCCTCTTTCATTGTACACAAATATTTCATATTTTTCCGATTTGAGACTTTGTTTGGAATAATCTGTGATTGTAATATTTGAGCCTATTTTCCTAGCAGAATCATAGGCTTTTTTGAAAACACCATGCCATGGTTGATTTGGTTCGCCAATGTAAACATCAGACATCTCAGAAGAAAATGTGAATGAGTCTTGTCCTGTTTCATTACCTGTTGATAAAGTTGGATACCAGTAAAGGAAACGATTGTTTGATCTGGCTCCGTTGGCATGGAATTTAGTTTCATAAGTTCTTGGATTAGACATGCTTATTTGATAAGAATAGTAAACCATAAATTGTAATAATCAAGAAATAAACTACGATTTCTTGAAATCAGAAATTATGGTTGATGGGATATGTGATCTATTTGTACTAAGTTAGATTAATTGAATTTGTCTACGTTTTGAATTTAATGTAATTTGCTTAAGCGTACCCAAGTCACTATGCTCTTCTGCAACTTATTGGGGACCTTATTGCATCAAAATATCAGAGAACATATACTATTGAATCATCAGCTTTCAAACTGGAATTTTACTGAAAAGCTGCTCAATTGCAAATTAGAGGGCATTTAGGGCCCAGATTTCCACAAATTATGGACAGCAGCGGATATAGACAAATCAATCGAGACACGGATCAAGAAGGAAGGTACGTCAAATTATAATTCTATCAATTCTTACTTTAGATGGTGGTGTTTAAGAACTATCTTTGTTAAAGAATAACTATAACTAGTACTCTGGATTTACTCATATATAGTGATTCCAGAACTGGACAGTATGGTTTAAAGTCACCCTGGAAATGCTTTGGGAGGGAGTAAATGATCAGCTGCGGCACAGTAATTGGCGCAGTAATTGGCCACATATTTTATTCAAACCGCAATTCGATCGATTCCTTGAATACTCAACAATACGTTTCAGATTTACCATTCGATTTAACAATGGAAACTTTTTGCAAAGGAACTAGACCAGATTATAATTTATATACTTTGAATAAAGTCTAGAGTACAAAGGAGGCAAAGATTTATGGAACATAGAACCTTAGATAAACGCAAAAACCGAAGAAACCTTAGAATCATACATAAATCAGTAGACATAAAATACAATTACATAGAATGGAACCAGTATTAAACTATTTTGGAAATCGTACTAATTTTTAAATTCATCTTTTTTTGAACAGACCTCTTTTCTTCTTTTCGTGTTCAATTTGACTTTAAAACTCCTTCGTCAATACATCACCAGATCGCAAACCCAGTAACATTGGTTCCAAATTCACGTAAAATATGCTTTATCAGTTACAAGTTGCCGGCTTAATATTAGAATCATAAGTCCTACGGTGAAACTGATATCCATCAACCAAAACTAATCAACCTCAAAGAGTTGAAAGTTCTTCTTGAAGTATGAATCCCAGAATAGAGGGGGCAAAAAAATCATAATAATTAAGGTTAACCTAGCTATTGCTTCACCAGGATTACTTAATGATGTACTGAAAGTATAAATATTTAAAATTTCAATTTCATGCAGTGTCAACATAATATAAGTATTAATCTTGCTTCCATTGTTTCTTAAGATAAAGCCAATACCTCTTATATTAAAATCAGGAAGGAATTTTGACATCATTTGTAGTTTGGAAAGTTGTAATTGAGGATTCTACTTGTAATTTGAATTTACTCAAACACTTCATTAAATAGTTTTTATTCTTACCATTTAAATCAGAATTATAATCAGCTCGAGCAAAGCGACATTCAACCAAAAAAAAGAGTCTCAACTACAAATTGCTTATTTAGAAGTTGAGGTTGATAAAATTGATTCCAAGCATAGGGGCAACAACTATTGAATCCAACCACAATTTGTCTATGTGATCTTCAATTGGATCACCATATATAAAGTAGAACTTGATCTTTGCTGATATAAATTTCGGCACTTGAATTATATCTTAAATGAGTTGAACTGGAAAAATCACCGAATATAGATAAGGACTAAGGATAAGTACCAGTAATATCTTTCTTAAAGCAAACATATATTTGAAACTTCTGGAATTTGAATAGCTGTTTTGATATATTTGAGATATTTATACTTATACTTGAATCTAGTTTCGAAGATAAATCATATAGTATTTTGAAACCATTATACCATAGTTTTCTTGATTCACAATAGTAGACATCAGAAATTCCAATCCCGAATATGAAGCTATCTTCTGCGCTAGAGCCTATATCATAACAATGAATGAACCTTTCACTTGAACTACTACCACCTGTTAGTATCATTACTTGATAAACTCTAGGATTAGACAGTGCAGGTTTCTTTGAGTTGAGAAGAAACCAGTCATTACTTTTATGTGCTCCATTTGAGTTTGACGTTTCATGTCAGGCTACAACAATTGCTTAACAGCTCATGAGATGTATAAACAGTTTCTGGCTTGTAAGATAGCAAAGTGAGCTTAGCTTATTTCTTATAGTAGAGCTCTGTGTACGAAAGTTAAAAGAGCAGCAAGACAGTTACTTACAGCTGTTAGCTCTTTAAAAATTACAAGCCCTTAGTAGTACGTACTGTAAAATTAAAAAGAACCTTTAATTAATAAATCTTCTAATAAGAAAATCAAAAGCATAAGAAACCCAAAGAGCTATATATAACAAAAAGGAAAGTGAAAAATATGTAGTATGAAATAAAAAATAGTCGATATGTACACTAAGAACATAGAACAAAATAAAGCTTTTAAACACAAAATTAAAGAAAACAAAAATAAAAACAAAACGGACAATCTTCAAAACACAAAAAACAAAAAACAAAAAACTAAAGACAAAACACGAAACACGAAACACAGAACTCAAAATACAAAAGGCAAAAGAAAAAGGATAAAGGGCACAAGAAAACAAACAACAAAATACTAACTCAATCTAAGTTACTAGTAAGATATACAAGAACAACAAATTTTGGTCAAGAAAAAATTAAATTAGTTAATTAATAATTATGGTAATTATTTCACAAGAGACAAATGTCATTTTTTATGTGCTTTTATTGTCAAAAGAAATTATTAAAGGGTATGTAAGCATGATTAATTTGTTAAATAGAAATAACAAATGAACTAATCTTTCCCTAATAACATGAATGAAAGAAAGGAAAAATCTAAACATTAATTCTCCATTTCACCAAAAACACCTTCATCAACATCAGGACTTGTAATTGCTGAATTATTGTTGAATCTAGGTGCAAACTTCCTATTATTATCAACGACACCTTTAGCAGCTAATTCTTGCTCTAATTCATCTTGTTCATTTGAATCTTCTTCACCATTTTCTTCGTTAATTTTTGGAACTTGTAACATAACGGAACCCCTTCTAGAACTGTATGAACTGGACATTGGCATGCTATCAGTAATTGAAGTATTGGCAGCTGCTACGGTATTTTGCTGAGATGCTAATAGCTGTTGTTTGAACGCTCCCGATGTTAATTTTGATGGTGTAGAAGATAGAGAGGCAGAAAGTAATGAAGAGGGAGGATATTGAGACATTGAATTTTTTCTTATAGTGGTTGTATACATTGGATTACTAGATGATGATGACGTTGTTGGTCCAATGGCAGGGGTCCCAGTTGAGTCTGGTAAAGGCGAGGCCGATGAAGTTGATGAGTGCGATGTATTTTGAATATACTGGGGGTCTTCTAATGGTTCTGACTCAGGGGACGGTGAAACTACGATCGATTTTCCCTTGCTTCTCTTATTATTGCTACTTGAAACAGATTGTGATCTTTGTCTCAAACTTGCAAATCCGGGGTTTGAAGAAGGAGCGCTAGTACTTAGTTTATTGGATTGATCGGAGGGAGTATTGCTATCACTCATGCCACAAAGGATGGAAGCTGCTTCCAATAATTGAACTTGTTGATGCTTTGAAATTAACAATTTTTTGGTCATTTGCCATTCAGGAGTATGTTCCCAAAGATGTTTAGCCAAAGAAGAAATATGTTTGTAACCTTTACCACAAGCTTCACATTTCAATTCTTCCTTTAACCTACCAGACTCACCTTCAGAAATTCTGCGAACAACAAACTCTCTTGATAACATTGGAATACCATTTGACTGAGCTGCATTATGTTGAGCTTGAACTTGAGCATGAGCCTGTTGAAACTGTTGTTGAAACTGTTGCTGGAGTTGTTGTTGGAGTTGTTGTTGTTGTTGCAGATACGATAAGTTTGAAGTTTGATTAGAGTTAGAGTTTGGGGTATTGTTGTTAGAGTTAGTGAAAGGATAATGGCGTGTATGAATTGGACCTCCAGTATGAGGAGATGAAGAGATAGAACTATTTAAAGAGGAAGACAAAGTCGATTGATTATTCTGAGCTGTATTATTACTTTTATTAGGAATTGTATAAGGAGCTGACATAGAAGCACGTCTATGTGGGACTTGAAAAGTATTGGACTGTTGTGACTGTTGTTGATTAAGGTTAGCATTGTTGGATTTAGAAGAGTTGGAACTTATAGATGGACGTCTTGAGGTAGTTCTGTTATTTGAAAAAGCATTTTGGGCTTTCTCCATTTGCATATTGGTATCGTGAGAGTATAACTTTATTTGAATATAAAAAGTAGGTAGAATGGAATCTGTTTAGTGATAAAATCCAGTAGGGGCGATAAGATAAATCTAACAAAGAGGAGATAAATTATGTTAGAGATAAATCAGTTATATTGAAATGAACATATATAATTAACTATTGGAGAGGTTGTGTTGAGTGTGTGGAGTTGGAGAGACTGTGAAATCGTAGAGTCAGGGATTTATGGCTCTTTTGTGCGTTGTGGAGTCAGTTCGAAGTTGGACGAAGTTGCCGGGAGAGAGACGAAAAGCGGAGTGACTGGTTGTGATTTAGTAGTTGGGACCAGTTGCAGTCGAGCTAATGATTTAGAAGGTAAGTATGTCAAACAGGTATTCAGCTAGCTGAAGTTGAAGTGTAACTCTTAAACACAGATCACCGATAAACAAGATTTAAACCACTTTCAGTTTTTAGTGAAAAAAAATTCAAAAAAAAAATAGAAACCGGGCTGTGCCCACTGTCTGTCGCAACTGGAGGGTCGTGTGCTGTCAGAAAGCGATTTTCTCGGAAAAACTAAGACAATTAAATATAATTAGGCCGGATGAAGGTCAACTGGTGGTGCTCACATGTGGTGCACAGATGCTACCGTATTAGGTAAAATTGGACTTGTTTACTGTTGTTACGTAAACACACTGCAAGTAATTAGGCCGAGTTGGGAAGGCGATGATCAGAGAAGAATTAAAGAAAGGTATTATCAACCCACAGAAGGTAGAACTCCTTTCAGGACGACTCGTACAATTCTCCTTTTTACTGACACATCATATTATCATTTACTCTGACTACCAGCACACTCGTTCTTTAGGTTAATCGTTAAATATGTTTCAATCTCAAGGAAGTAGTCCTTCTTCTTCTGTATCAACCTGCCTTGATTCAGACTCTGACCCACAAGCTCAGGAGACGAAACGGCAGTTAATTCACCAATTCTCAAAACTTTCTAAGGAGGAACTACTAGGCAAATTGGTGAATTTGGAATTAGAATTTAGAGCTTTTGTTGAAGAATCTAAAGAAATGGAAGACTTTTTAGAGAATGAAGTTGAATCAAATTCAAATAGAATCGATGAGTTGAAAAAGATTAGTGATTTAAAAGATGGCCAAATATCCGCTTTGAAGAAAGACTTATTGGAGCTACATAAACAATTCAATAAGCAAGCCGATGAATCAAATAGACAATCTTCTTCTTATCAAGCCCAATTAAATGAATATTCTAAAAAATTAGTTAGCTTAGAAATACAGAATGATCAACTTGAAAATGAGCATAGAATTCAAAAGTCTCTATTGAAACAAGAAACAGAAAACAATAATGATTTATTAGAGCGATTAGCTAATTATGAAAATGAATTAGCATTACTGAAAAAGTCATCCAGTCTTGATAAGAAAGTTATAAGCCAATTACGTTTTAAAGTTGAAGAGCATAATAGGGAGATCAACCATCTGGAGACCAAGACTGCTGATGTTAGTAAATTAAAGAAGATTGCAAGATTAATGGCCTTGAATAGGGGTGATATGAAAATAGCTAGATATAAGACACCTCCTGTTGAATCAAGATACTTGTATTGAAGCAAGATAGATTTGCAATTCAATTTTTCTTTGACTTCCCTTTGCTACTGTACTCTCACACTGACACTCTATTTAATTTACAATATCCTTTTGTGCTTTACAATATAGCTAATCTATTATTTTTCTCTCTGTTACTATGTTACTCCCTGAGTTATATAGTTTATATTTTATGGCTTTGTCTACTACTATATTTTGTTTTAATTACTTGTTTTTAATATTGGTTCTCTTTTTTTTTGCTTCAGTCCCTGGAGTCTTCTGCAGACCCTGTGCGCCTTATATTTTGTTCTTGATTCGCCTCTCAGATATACCACGTGCAACAAAGTAAGTCATGTCATGTGATATCCCTATATACTTATTTATTAATAATCAGCAAAGTATTAGATCTAGGTTAGCTATTGACTGACTATAACTTTGAGACTAATTAATTAAATGTTCAAAGCTTGCTGAGGAATTCAGTCTTTGATAAGCGCTGACGTAATGAGTTTCTTCACTGCCTCGGAACTCAAAATTTTTGCACATCAACTTTCTTTAGCTACTAGTAAAAGTAAACAAACTGATTGGTTATTAGTACAGTCTCATAGATTTAATTGGATAACTGTTAGCAATACATTAAGTAATAATGCCATCTGATCTTCCTAGCAAACCACCAGGGAAGGTAAAGCCTCCCACAAACTTTAAGAAATCAAGGTTATATAGTTCCAGGATAATTAGAACAGAATTAAATGATTCAGCATTTACAAACCCCAATTCCAGCAATAAAAATAAGAATATAATTAGCAATAGCAACACGGCTAATAAATTAGATATTCCAAACTTTATGAAATCACGTGAATTTGAAATTAAAGAATTTGAAAAATCCCAATTAAGATCAAAACATTCGAATTCAACTAGAGTTTTTCAGCAATTACCAAGATCAATGAGGCGTAGAACTGCAAGTCACAATGTTAGACGTATACCTAAACGATTACGTGCTAAGGCATTGAGAGAAATGGGATTGACAATGCAACAACTGCAGCAACCTGCTGATTCAACTAGAGGTGTTGATTTAATAGGTAAACCTAGATCCAAGAAACATCCTAGGGGAAGACAATTATATAAGTTACGAAGAAGAGTCAAATTATTAAAATATGGTGCCAGGCTTAAGTTATCTGGTCAGTTACCTAGTGGTGAATTAATAACTTTACAAAAAATGAACATGAGAAACAAATTGAAGTTGCTGAAAGCTCAAATCAACTTACTTGAATCACAACGAAAAATAAAATCATCACAAGAGCAAACGGAAGTAAAAGATATTGAGATGATTGAAAATACTCCATTATTTAATGAAAAAGCAAAACAAAAAGCTTTACTGCAACAATTGAACAACAATATAGGATCGTACGACAACACATCAATAAACACCAAAGCCAAAATACATAAATTAACATCATTAAAATACGCAACAAGGCAGAAGTACTACAAATGGTTGCCAACGCATATTTGGCATGCTAAACGTGCCCAAATGATCAAACAACATGGTTGGAATTTAGTCTATGCACCAACTCAAAAATGTTTTAGAAACACAAGTAGATCGTCAAGATTAAAAGGATGTTTAATTTGGGATAATTCATTTATTAACACCATTATTTTAAATTGCTATACTGATAAAGATGTACTTAAGAGACAAAAGTTGATTGATTTGGTTAGTGGATTAACTCAGAAACAAGCCATTAAGAAGAAGCACATGAATGCTGCATCATTTTGGGAAGGTTTTATTAGCATTGATGATAGTGAATTAGGACCAGGCTTTGTTTCTTGGAATGGAAATGGTGATAACTTACAATGTGTACTGAGAATCCATCCTTCAATTTATGATGCTGTTATGGATTATTTATTAGAAGAAATTAAAGGTAGTGAATTTATTACATTGCATGATTGTAAATATTCTATCGGATCAATCAAATTATCAGGGCCAAAGGCATTGAATACACTAGAATCGATATTGTATACCCAAAAGTCTAAAACGAATAGTGAAAGTTATAAACTTTGGAGAAACTTTAAGAATTTAAATGATGTTAAAACGATTCCTTCAAATGTTCAATTTTCCTTTAAAATTGATGATCCAAGATTACTTACCAAACCAATATCTACTGCTACAAAACAACAAATTACAGATAGTTTGTTAGAGAATATAATTGCGGTAAAACAAGGTAAAGGGGTTGATCTTAATGCTGTTAATGAATTGTTAAGTATTGAAGGTAGACAAAAATCATATGTTAACCAATTAAGTTTAAAACAATTATCCAAACTAAGAAAGTATCAGCCTGGTAAGCCTATTGAATCTGAAAGATCCCCTGAAATCCCAATTATAATTAATAGATTGAAAGATGGATATGAAATACTGATGCCATGGTTTTGGGTGATGCCATTTTGGTATCAATTAGTCCATGTTCCTCATGTTCAAATTGGTGGTTTAAAACAAAGTGATCAATTAAAGTTTGAAAATGGAGAATTGCATTTCAATGATCTGGTTTTTACTAAAGTTGGATATACAAATTCATTAATTAAATTAAAAGAAATGGAAAGAAAATGGAAAAGAAGACCTAAAGCAAAACGAGTTGCATATGATAAATTAAAGATCAGTAAAAGTCATATTGGCGAAGTTGGTTCTGCATTTGGTTGTGATTGGAGATACTTACAATTATTGAGAATTTTAATAAGGAAAGTTAAACCAGATAGTGATATGGGAACTATGCGTAAAGGTGCTGAGTTCAATGACAGGTTTGAAAGAATTATAAATACCGAAAATGATGTCTTTGAAGCTATTAAAGACATTGAGAGGGTGGATTATGAAAATCAACTGAAAGGTATTTTTCTAACTGAAGTTCCCACTAAGTTGTCCAATAGCAAATCAAAAATAACTGATATTAGATCGATCCAAATTAATTCAAAAACCATTCCACAGCTTCCAATTACTCCAATCAAATTCAGATGTAGCAACAGAGGACATATTAGGGATAATGCCAGAATTTATAAGATTCCAGAAGTTGAACTAAGTAAGTGGTACGAATTTGAGCATAGCAATAAGAAATCGATTAAGGGTTGTAATAAATCAACATTTGCATTAGGGTGTCCATCTAAGAGTAATTTGATTGGGTTTGTTACCAGTGGTACATTCAACCTAACTAAAGGCTGTTCTACAGGTGTTGGATTTGTTGATTTTGAAGAAACAAATCATGAGCTAGTGGTCATCAGAAACGTTGGCTCTAATGTGTGCTTTGTTGCCAATTACTGTGTTATTACTGTGTAAATGGATATGTTACCTTTATTTTTGTTAATAATTTCACTGCTTACTTAGCTACTTCGGAAATGCTCATTATTTTATTTCAGAAGCTAATTCGGATTGCTCTGATGATAAAGTTTTGTATTTTAAAAGTCATATTGGATGCTTTTGTAATGTTCCTTTAAAGATTCATCAAGTTACTTGTATTTTGTCAGGTGATACCAAATTTAGATTATGAATCGGGCATTGATATTGAATGTCCAATTATTTCTTGTTTCTCCCATTTTAGTTGTGGAATAACATCTTATTTTTGTGATGATTGTGCTTCTAATTGTGGATATGATTCTTTATCTTCTTCTAATTTTGTCAAATCAATGTATTGGCTCAATTCTGATACTGTTGAATCCGTAGTTTGCCACCAGGTTCTTCATCTAATGAGGGTGCTAATTATTTAGATCTTGTCCATACTGTTAAAAATGATCTGATTACTTAATTTCTGTTGAAATTACTACTTCTTACTGGCATCTGAAAAGTATTTCTTTATATTCAATGAATAAATATATTCTTTATTTTATTTCTATAAATCATTATTATTGTAGTCTGTGGGATTATGGTAAAGAAGCTGGTACTGGTATTAACTGTTATTCTGGCCAAGCAAAACCTATGTCGCCTTTAAATATGTTAACAACAAGGGGTAACTAAGTCTAAATTTCATAGAGGAGTGACTAAGTATGGCGGATATTATGATGGATTATTAATTGTCCCTATTTAGATGGTTTTAATAAGTAATATATACATGGTAAAGAAACTTCTGAGTTTAATGGTGTTACAGTAGAATGTGGATTTTATTCCATTGATTTAAGAGAGGTATATACCTTTCAAATCCATTCAATATGTAATAATAGAGACGTCAAAACTATACAGGGCCCCTATGAGGAGGGAATGAGGGCGCCAAAATAAGTTTTTACCCTCCCGAGCCGCGAGCCACACGCCTTCCCTTTCAGGCCGTGTGTAAACAGTGCCAGCTTCACCAAAAGTTCGATCGGTTGGAAACACGTCTGAAAAGATAATCCAAGGCTTTAACTTCTTCAACCTCAAGTCGCCATTCTTTGCGACCTGTCAACTTTCACTAGCATGACCCACTACAACCATCCTCCTTCCAGGCTGTCTATGACCCCAACGCGGGGATCCAACATCGGCCTGCCTCCCACCAGATCATCCTCTTCACTAAGTACAACAACCAATCCCAACAGGCCAAATCCTAGAGTAAGACCGGCTTCCTCTCTGGGTGCTCTCAACATCTCGTCCTCCTCTAGAATTAGACCTAACACTCCCAGAAACACTGCTAATTCGCCTAATCCTAACCTTTTTGCTCCGTCTGGCCCTCCGAATAGATCCAGATCCTCTATGTCTATGTTTGCCCCTCCCATGAGACCGGCTTCTCAGATGTCTATCAGATCTGCGGGCTCTTCAAGACCTGGATCAAGACCTGCCAGTAGACAAGGTTACAGTAGATCTTCTAGTTCAATGAGCGTGCTGACACCTTCACCTACATTCTCCAGCTTCAACAATTCAAACAGCTACTCAGGAACCATTAAAGTGGCTATTCGGCCAAGACCTTTAGATGGGAAAGTTCCTGGGGGTAACATCAACGCATGGACCATTAATCCCATAGCTGGTACTATTTCCAATTTTGATATGGGAGATTATTCATATGACCATGTTTTTGAACCTTTTGTTAAGAATGATGAAGTTTATGCAGACGTCGTCAAGCCAGTTGTTAGTCAATGTTTAGATGGTTTCAATGGTACCATCTTCGCTTATGGCATGACAGGGTCAGGTAAAACGTATTCAATGCAAGGCTCAAATGATGAACCTGGTTTAATTCATTTATGTGTCCATGAATTATTTGAAAAATTGAAAACTGGAAACAACGGGGAGATAAAAGTTTCGTGTTCGTATTTGGAAATTTATAATGAAAAATTATATGACTTATTAAATCCTGAATCTGCCAATAGCTTAAAGAAATCAACAATGTCATTTAGTAGTAATTCTTCACATGATGATTTGAAAATTAGAGATGATCCAATCTATGGTGTTAAAGTTCATGGGTTACGTGAAGTTGACGTTCTTTCTGCAGATGAGTTATTAAACACTATTAAACAAGGTGACACAATTAGAAAAACTGGTGGAACTGATTTCAATGCCAGATCCTCAAGATCTCATGCTGTTGTTTTAATTAGAGTTACAATTAAAGATATTCCAACTGGTATGGATAAAGTTTCAACCCTCTCATTATGTGATTTAGCTGGATCTGAAAAGGCAACTTCTCATGTTGAAAGAAGGAAAGAAGGATCTTTTATTAATAAATCTTTATTAGCTTTAAGTACTGTCATTTCAAAATTATCTCAAGGTTCGTCAAACCATATTCCCTATAGAGATTCTAAGTTAACCAGACTGCTACAACCTGCTTTAAGTGGAAATGCAATTGTTGCCATATTATGTACTATTCATTTGTCCACTATAACACTGGCTGAAACTGCCAATACATTAAGATTTGCATCAAGAGCTAAGAATATCACTGTCACTGTTAGAAAAACTGAAGTTTCTGGATTAATGGATAAAGACAAATATATTTCGCAATTATTACAAGATAATGAAGCTCAAAAGTTAGAAATTGAAACGTTGAAGACCAATTTAGCTAATAGCAATGTTAGTTCTTCAATGAGTATGATTGCTAATATAGATGATTCCAGGTGCAGCAGTCCATTATCTTCAATTATGTCTGTTACAGGTGCAGGCATTGGTATTGGCTCAGGCCCAATCCTTGATGAAAATAGTCAATATGGTGAATTGATGGCTGAAAATAAGATCTTAAATGAACAAGTGGAGCATCTGAAAAGGCTTAATGATACGAGTACGATGAACTCAATTATAATGCATAATGATGGATTACAACAATTAATTCAATTACAGGTAAATTATCAATTACAAGATCCAAGATTTGATGAAACTATTTTCAGTTTAGAGAATTCAAGTAAACAGCAATTAGCAAAAATGGATGAAATGAAATCATATATTACTCATCTAGAGAATCAATTGCAATCATTAACTTTTGAGAAAACTGTAAATGAAAAGAAAAACCAGTTAAGTGAAAATTCAAATGTTACATCTCAACTAATTAAGGATAAAGATGGAGAAATTGAAGATTTAAAGAGTTTATTGAAGAGTAAAGACTCGATTATTAAAGCATTAAGATCCACATCTAAAGTTAGAGGAATATTTGATGATGTCACTGAGCGAAAAAGCTCTAGCAGTACGCCAGTTGCAAGAGCAACTACGCCTTCAAGTCCTCTAATAAATGATGAAAATAAGATTCAACAACAGGGTATTTTGTCGCCCTCACCATCTAAAGCACAAGCGCTTAAGACCATAAGTAATGTGATATAGCAGCAGTCACAATGTGTGTTGTCTCTTATTCCTCTGTGTCTAATTTCTATTTCAAGTAATATTCCATGTGATAGTTTAGTCAATGGATTATCTTAAATTTGCCAGTCTATGTTGATGTTTTTAGATTTCTTGATGAAGTAAATGGTGATGGGATGATGCTATTAGATCTATTTGTTCTCCAGTTGTTTCTGAGAATATTTACAATACTTCTTTTTTTGAATTTTTAGTTATTTTTATTTCTTTTGATTTCTTTGATAGATATTTTATATTTTGCTTTACTTTAATTTTTACCTTTGCTTTTGAACTTTTTTGCTGCATATGTGTAGGCTGATTAAATTTACAATGATCTCTTAATTTTTAAATGTATTACTCACTGAATATTTTACTGTAAAAACAATCTATTATAATAAAAGAATTAGCTGGACCATGCAAAGTATTAAGAAATGAAAAGTGGGAAAATAATATACAAATAAACTAAATAAATAAAGCAAAAACAAAAAAAATATAACGATTAATTTTCTCTCCATTGATTTGAACACTTACAGCATTTATAAAATGTAGTCATAGGTTCATCAGCAGATCTAATTTGTAATTGAAAGAAATAAGCCTTATCATTTCCACAAGACTCAACGGGACATTGAGTTGTAGTCTGGTCGACATTGTCCCATGCACCCTCTCCACCAAGAACGTCATCGATTTGTTTTCTAGGTAATTCCTTTCTTTCAAACATTTGCAGACCAATGATTGGGAATTCATATGGACAAGTTGGGCATGAGAAGCAGTTAGATCCTGTTGATTCAGACTTACAGACAATTAGCATATTTGAGCAATAAGGGCAGAAAGTCAACATTTTGTGTTTCCGTTCGAGTTTCCGTAATGGATTATCTGACCAGATCAAGGTAATCAAGAGCCAAATCAATCATGATAACATTGTGAAAAATAAAAATTCAAATAGAATGATCACGTGATCTTTTAACTTGCGCACGACCCGTATCCGGTTGGCTGAAGTTGGCAGTTGATCGATTGACAGTGATGGATGCTTCAACACAACAACTATCCACACAGAGCACAACCAGAGACTCAGACTGCAGCACCGTGTTACCTTCTACAAACTGGTGTACTATATTTCATTCAAATCCACCTGCTTTTTCTGCTTCTGTCCGACCTTTGGCCTGCTCTCTGTGTTTACACTCATCGCAAAACAAGAAACAAGCATATCTTTATCTTCACCTTAAAATTATCTCCTTCCGACAACATTAACCTTTGAATTATATATTATCATCTGTTAACTCTCATATTTCATATATTCAGCAGACAAGTTTTTTGAATAGAGTCACAACTTATATCTTTTGAACTTCCAGGAATATCCTTATCTTCAATCAAAATTTGCGTTGAATTTTCAACTTTAGTTCACGTCCCTATCCATTTTCCTTCATATCAAAAGTTTTTACATAATTGCTCTAATAACAATATGGCTCAAGATAACAAGAAGAAGTCCACCAAAGCTGATGAGGCTAAACAGCCCAATAATACTACATCTAATCGTAATAGTGTAACAAACAATAACGATAACAACTCGAACAACAATAATAATACTTCCACAAATAATTCAAATAATGGAAATAATAGCATGCAGTTTGGGTTTGACTATGGCCAATGGAATGATACCCCAGGTAATGACTTCAACTCCTTTTTACCTCCCGAAAATACTAATATCATGTCCCAGCAGCCAACTCCATTTATGCCTCCTGCTATGTCCCCAATGAATATTTCTAATGAGCCTGACTATGCCATTCAATTACAGCAATATCAGAATATATTAATGGAGTCTCAGAATATGAATAACTTCAAAAATTCACCCCAAAGCGCCAACAATAACAACAGCAGTAACAGTAATGTTAAAACCAAAGATAATAGACTCCAGCAACAACAACAAGGACCTCCTTCAATGCCTCAAACGCCATATGGTATGCCTCCTTTTCCTGCCTCCCCTGGTTCCCATGCTGGATTTCCACAGTTTATAAATGGACCCCCAATGTTACCGCAAAATCTGACTTTACAACAGCAACAGATGTTAATGCAATTGCAGCTGCAAATGCAAAATCAACAGCAAGGTTTACCTCCACAGTTACAACCTCAAATGCCACAGCAACAACAATCACAACAAGCTAATAACAATAACAATTCGAAGAAAGTAGAACCACCTCAGCCGAGAACTAAAGTCAGACCTTGTGATCATTGTAGAAGGAGGAAAACCAAGTGTGTCATGATACCAGAAATGCATAGTTGTAAAATGTGTCAGACTAAAGGATTGAAATGTACATTCACAGAAACTACTACCAGTTTAAAAAGATCATTTGGTGGTGATAATGATTCCGATTCAAAGAAAATGAGATTTGACGATCCTTTAATTCAACCTCCACCCAACGTTCCAGTTAGGGATGTTCATCCTATAAAAGATTATTCTAGCATGCAAGGACATTCTTTATTAAAGAAGACTCTTAGCCTACAATATCCAAGATCAAGTTTTTATATCGGCCCAACTTCTATTTATGATCCTATTTTTTTAAGAAGGATATCTTTGGATAAAATTGATCAATTTCAGATTAATAAAACAAATTCAATTAGAAAGGTAGCCGATAATGTTCAATTTGCATTAAGGGATGATTTCAGTGAAGATCTGTATGAACGGGCTGAAAAAAGTGCAGATACTGTGGAAAGATATGTTGCTCCTCATGGTCAAGCATTAATTGATTTATATTTTAAAACTGTTCATCCTTCATTTCCAGTGCTTCATAAGAAAATATTCTTAGAAAAATATGCTAGAACTCATAGAGAATTTGGCGCTCCTTTATTGGCAGCTGTTTATCTTTTAGCAATTCAGTGGTGGGAGTATGACTCTAATTTATCCCAATTTGATAAACCAAATGTTATTTCATTATATAGATTTGCGTTGAAAACATTTTCGGAAATTATTTTAAGACCTAAATTAAGTGCAGTTCAAGCAGGTTTATTATTAATGCAATGCCGTATTCCTGGTACAATTGATAAGAATTGGCTATTATGTTCCCAAGTTGTTGCATTAGCTGAAGAGTTAGGTTTAGGCTTGGATTGTGCAAATTGGAGATTACCAAAATGGGAGAGAGGTTTAAGAAGAAGATTAGGTTGGTCAGTCTATGTGCAAGATAAATGGTCTTCATTAATTGAATCAAGACCTTCTCATATCATTGAAGGAAAGAATTGGTTAATTAAACAGGTTGCAGATGAAGATTTCCCAGAAAAGGGTAATGATCCAGGAACTAGTGCAACGGGCGTTGGTGGTTTAGCTGATATTGAAAATGGTAGACAAGCTTTTAAAGAGTTTATTTCATTAACAAGAATATTATCTGAAATTTTGGATACATTTTTTACGATGACTGCGATTGAAGAAGTTCAGACTATTGATAAAGTTTTAACACACGCTAAGCCATTGCAATTAAAGTTGCGTAATTGGTATCATTCGTTACCCCCTGAACTACAAATGATTAATTTAAAGCCACGCCAGTTTAATTGTAATGGTGCTCTACAATTAGCTTATTTTGCGGCTGAAATTACCTTACATCGTAGAATCATCTCAGCTTTATCAACTCCAAGCTCTCAAGCGCCGGCCCCACCTCCACAATTAATTAAAGTTTGTAGAAATGCTGCAAGAACCAGATTGACTGCATCAATTGAATTCACAAGAGATCTAAAGGCGGAACACTTACAAGCATTTTGGCATTCATCTGCTATTTCTAATTTTGCCTTGATTGGTATATTTGCTGCTATTTTATATGTTACATCGGAAACTCCAGAAGAGGCACATTCCTATAAAGAACAATTATATGATTATCGATGGATTTTAAAAGTTAATTCAAGATCATTTTCAGTTGCACATGACGCTCTGGATAAAATTGATGGTATTTTGAAAAATATTCCTGGTCTATTATCGGATTATGCGCCTGCCCCAACTTCGGCATCATCATTATCAGCAATGACAACCAAATTAAAATCAAGTGAAGAATCCAGCAGTTCATCGTCTGATTCCATGAAATCCACGAATAATAATAATAATATTAATAATAACGCTAATACAAATGCTATTCCAAACAACAATAATCCAAATATTATTCCATCACCAAGAACATCAACTGCATCTCAAGCTGGAAAATCACCAATCAATCATAGATCACCATTAAATAGTAGACAAGATTATCAACCTATGAGTGCTACTCCTGAAGTTCATGTTGTTAATCCAGTTAATTTAACTAATAATAGCAAAAATGTCAGTACTCCTGCTTCATCTCATGCTGGTGAATCTCCGATGACTCATGTTAATTCACCCAATGTAACAAAGAGAGATCAGTAATTAATATGTGTTTATGTCTCTTCTATATGATTATAGTTGAAATGATCAGTCTGATGTTGGCATTTTTTTGTCGTTTACTTGTTTTAAGATTGTGCTCCTCTCGTTTTTTCTGCTCTATTTCTCTTTCTTACCAAACTGCGTTAATCTTCATTTTACTGGCTTCCTTTAATTTCCTCCTTTTTTGTTCTTTCCTCTGTATTTGTGACTTAGATGTTCTTTTCTCTTGCCTCTTTTTGCTTACATATTTACATTTTACTTCAAAAATTTATTACATTTTCTTTGTTTACATTTAACCTATTTCTTTCTTCTTCTTTTTTGTACCCGTACTTTGTTTTCTTTGTCTTTTTGTGAGACTCCTTGTATTCTAATATACTTTTCACTTTTCAAAACATTTGTGTTGATATTAGCAATCATTATTAAAAGATATTTTTAAAACAAACTTATAAAATAGAGCAAAGGGAACTTTACTAGGTCTTTAATTATTCCTTAATTATTTTTTACAAACATACACCATATAGAAGAAAAGCCAACAAAACAAGATATGTAATTCCCAAAGAAAATATATCAAAAACAAAATAAAGCTGAAGAAAATTTACAGAAAGTCTTAAAATTCATAACTTTTTCGATCGGCATAAACGGTACAATATTCACCAAAAATTTCAAATCCACTTTCAGTTAATTCTTGTAAATCGGTGAAATCCGAAACCACTAATTTAGATCCATTTAATTTCTTAACAAATGAAACACCGGAACAAATTAAACCTAATTTTAACACAGACTTCAAAGATTCATAGTTTGAATCAACGAATAATCCACATAATCCATAAACTATCTCATTTGATGAACTTGAAATTCCGCCAGCAGATGGTGATTTTCCTGTTGGCTTAGTAGATGTAGCTGCACTAGATGGAGGTGACAATTCTGAAACAGCATCTACGAAAGGATAATAGCAGGATAATGCAGAATTATTATTGAATAAGATAACTGAGCCTAAGATTGACTTCGTTGTTGGTTCATAAGCTTTTAAAATCATTATACTATTATTATTTAATGTTTTTTTCTTTTCTTCATTAATAAACTTAGATGATTTTTCATATATTTCAAGAAATCTAATTTCCTCATCATCAGTAAATTTATTCACTTTTAATAAACTTAAAATTTCCTTATGATCATTTAATAGTTCAAATTTAACACCGACGATTTTCAATTGTTTAACTAATTTCTCAGACACTTTCCAATTATTTAAATCTAATGATAATGTATATTTTCTAATTTTTCTATATTGTTTGACATAAGATTTAGTGTCGGCCCAGCCCACACTTTTAACAAATTCAAGGATACCATATACAGAATCGTCCTGCTTTAGCATTGATGTATCATTCGATTTAGTATTATCCATGGACTTCCAGAATTCAAATAGCTCATCTAATCGTTTTTCTCTGAAAAATCCTAATAATGGAAATGTTCCACCAAGATGGATCAGTTTACACTTTTTCTCTTGTCTTAAATATTTAACTGCACGTTCATGTATCATCTGGCCGATTGATTGTCTTCGTTTAGTTTTATCAACTAACATAAATAAGATATGACCTTCTTCAGTTCGTTTATTAATCCAAGTAATACAAATGCCATAGATTACATTCAATGTTGAGTTTCTAACAACAAAATGCTCTTGCTCTTTGGCAGTATCACGAAATAACTGATGCAACTTGGACGTAAATTTTGAAGTAATTGGATAAAAATCTTGGGTAGGTAAAGAGTTTTTCAATAATAAGACTAAATTGGTATAATCACGCTGATAATCAAATTTTTCAACTAACCACGGCTTATTTAGTTTCTTTCTCTTTCGTTTATGAACATCAGTAGTTGATCCAATCGGTGAAGGAGCCCCGGAAACAAAAGGTGAGTCGTTACTAATTAGTCTTTTAGGATTGTTTTGTTGCTGTTGCTGTAGTGGTGGTGGACTTCTTAAATTTGTATCATTTAATAAAAATTCAATTGATTTGCTCATCGGAGAACCAGTTGAAACGGTAGATGGAGACATATCAAACAAATCTTCTTTATAATCATACTTTTGATTCTCACCTGGTATCTTCCCCCGAGGTTTCAAATTACCAAATAAGACAGATGGAATATGACTCAAGACATTTGATGTGTAGTCGTAAGTACAAATATAAGTCGAACCAATACCATTATGATAGAGGAAATCATAAGGAGAAGAAACCGATATGATAATCAAAGGCTTTTTAGTAAAGTTCGATAGTTTTTTATAACCACCACATAAAACACTGATATGTTTTGCGATACCAATTTGATACATGTTTCTACTTGCATCAGCACAAACTAATATAACAACCTTTGAGTTTTCAATTAATGATTCGTGTAAACTTGACAATCCATTAGCAGTATAAGAGGTATGTAACACTTTATAATTTTGAGATTCATCATAACTTGCCAGTTTTTCACCAAAATCATGGAATACATCTTCACCAGGAAACAATTTAGCTGCGTTGTTATGGGCTTCATCATTATTTAAATTATGAACATCAGGATGAATTTGAGTAATTAAAGGGGTCAGAATTAAAACATTATTTTCATCACTTTTTTTAAAATATTTGTTAATTGGAATAGCGTCATCTTGATCTCTAACTAGAGTGATCGAGCTTGAATAAGCTTTGATCGATAACTTTTGATGTTCAATCCATATTTGTTTATTTAATTGAATCTTTTCCGACCATTTCAACTTTCTATGTAATTCGTCGATTCTTCTGATGGATTGAGCAAATATTGGATCATAATTACCAGATTCATAGGCTTTAGTTAAAGAGTTCAAAGCTTCTTCTTGATATATATAGTCATTACACACCATGACCATATCGCATCTAGCATATAATATAGATAAAACAGCACCTTGACCCAACCCAATATTTCTACATAAAGCTTCTAATTCTAGACATTCCGAAACAACTAATCCATCGAATCTTAAATTTTTTCTTAACAATTTCTGAACAATAATAGGAGATAAACAAGCGTGAATTTCATTTGGAGAGATGTTCGGAACAGCGACCCCACCAGCATGAACCGAATCAATTAAACCTTCATCAATCAAGTTTTTAAATGGTAAAACATTAAAGCATTCTAATTGGGAAGAAGTTTCCAACATCATGGGTAACTCTAATAAGTTGTCAACAAAAGAAGAGCCGATACCCGGGAAATGCTTAGCCTGGGTTAGAATCCCACCTTTTTTCAAACCTCTAGTAAAAGCAGTTGCATATTTAGTAACATCCTCTACGGTTGAACCAAATGATCTTACGCCAATCAACTGATTTGACATCTTGGAGCAAATATCCAAAGCAGGTCCAGTCAAGTAATTAAACCCAATCGATCTAAGCTCTATGGCTACTGCCTCACCGACCTTGTAAATCAGCTCCAAGTCGTCCGTAGCAGCCAACCCCATGGCTCCAGGAAACTGAGTCAACGACACCTCGTCAAACATGGCATTGCAACAACCAAGCTCCTGATCCACAGCAATCAGCAATGGATGCTCATAACCTTCCAATTTGGCCAGTACCTGTAAATCGTCTATCAATTTGCTGATCTGGGGCACGTTAATGAAGTTCTTCGAACCCAAAATGAAGGACCTGACCTTGTGTTTCTTGATCAACTTGACCGCCTGGCAGTCGGGCGTGATCTCATAGCCTTCGAAGCCAGCCAATAGTAACTTACCAGCACTTTCCTGTACCTTCTTGCTGTAGACCTCTGACATTGTGTGCTTCTGTTTTAGCTTTAGCTAGGTCCAATAGGACATGGGAAAAAAGTGGTGATGTGATAGCAGACTAGCTTCTTATCATCTCTTGCCAAGATTCGGTCTCGCACTACCAGATTACAGTGTTTGCAAATTAGAGGGATACTCTGAAAGATACATATTCAATGGCCTGACATATAAGAGAAATACAAATAAAACAAGGAAAGTGTGCAAAATATGCAAAACAAGGAAAATAAAAATAAAAAGAATCCGAATAACCAAAAGCATACAAAGATACGCAAAATTTACCAAAAATCAAAACTCTCTACCTTCCGCCATTTTCACCATTTCCTCCGTTATACCCAACAAAACCATTCTGAGGCTGTTGCTGATTGGAAGAACCCATGATTCTGTCTTTCACGGTATTGCCAGTAATCTTGTCTTCGTCCGGTTCTGCGTGGCTCTGGTTTTGGTTGTATCCCGTCTGAGCACCACTGATTATGTTGTACGCCTGCTCTCTGTTGAACTCCTTAATATCCTCCGGCACAAGCTTAATGGTGGTAGGCTCTCTTCTTAGCATTGCTGCTGAAATGGACTGTTGTCGTGGTGGTTAGACTGTTAGATATAAAATACTAAACCAAACTATCCAGAGAACAGGAAAAGTTTCTTGACGAGCGACTTCAGTTTTAATCGACCTGAATTGAGTTTATCCACTTATCCAGCTGCTTCTTTTTCTACCTATTCAATAACTCAGACAACAACACAGCAATGTTCCTTATCATTCTACTATTTGCCGTTCTCATGGTGGTAGTTTCAATCACCTTGCCTCTTTTCTCTGGCTTGATCAAGTATGAAAAAAACCCAAATTACTCCAGTAAAAAACAACAGAAACAAAAGCAATCCAATAGCAGCAACAACAACAACAACTATGCTAGTGCTAGTTATGTTGCTCCTGACGAAGGGCTCTCATACGATGACTTAGCCCATTCAGATGCATCAGGTTCAAAACGTGAAAAATTGAAAACTTTAGGTACTGGAATGTACCAAAAATTGAAAGATATTGATAATGATGATATCCCAGTTCGTATTCAACTAGCTAACGAATCAGCCTTAAAAAAAAGAACTACTAAAAAAAGCTTACAAAAACTAGAATCGCTGGATCGTGATCCAAATAACTATGATTATGATTTGGATCAGTTAATTGAAGAAGAACAGGTGAAAGATAAAATTGAATTAGCTAAAAACTTACAAAGTTTGAATCAAGATGGATTTTCTTCTGTCTAATCGCTTGGGCCTGTCCATATGTGTTTACCTATTTAATCTACATTAATTTACTTTAATTTATTTTTGTGTTTTGTAATGTATAATCTAGCATATTTTGTATTGAATAAAATAAATTATTAAAATGTATTAACGAATGACGAAGTGAAACAACTACTCAAAGTCCAAGGTTATTACAAATTAGCCTGAAGAGAAATCAGCTGTTCTTGTTTTCTTGATTCTTCTAATTCTTCCTCCTTTTTCTGATCCACTTCAGTGCCTGTCTTCTCTTTCTTTAATTCACCAATAGCTACTTCCTCATCATTTTTTAAGTCTCCATTAGTTGGTTGTCCACTGGCATCATCATCGTCAGAATCACTGCTACTACTGGAAGAATCATCATCCATCTCCAAACCTTCAACGGTAAAAATGCCTTCGTCTTTAGCGTCATTTCTATCACTTAATTCATAAAACAACATGAAAGTACCTTGAGAATTCAAAACTTCTTCCTCACTTGAAACTCTAACTGTTTCATCACTTACCCTCCACCATGTATTTCTGAATTTTCTGTAAGCTATATAATGACCATAATTGTGTGTACCAAAATGGGATATCATGGACTTTAATGAATATGCTAATTTATCATTTGTTTGAATTATTTGCTGTATAGGAGGTTGTTGCTGGGTCTGTTGAGATGGAGTTGATATTTGCGGGGAGGTTTGGGAACTTATGGATAGTGCTGTGGAGTATAAAGATTCAGAATCTATCGTCGTACTTGTTGAAGTTTGAACAGTTGACTGTGCTTCTTCTTTTTCTTTGCTAGCACCATTTACTTCAACTTGCTGTTCATGATTAATAGCTTCACGTGTTTCTTCTTCTTCATCTTCCAGTTTTTGCTGTTCTTGCAATTGTCTTAATTTTAGTTCATCTTGCTTTCTAAATGGTAACCTAGCATCAGTGTTAATATCAGTTGGTTCGGCAACATAATCTGTCAGATTCAATTTCAAAGGGAAACTAATTCTCGCATTGTTTTTTCTAACCATATACGTTTTTGGGTCAAAAACAGATCTATTAATATGAATGGATAATAAAGCAGGTGGTCTAGCATAAAATGCTTGTTTTGTTTTTCTTGATTTCGATATTTTATTTTTAGTATGCAATCTTTCATAAACATCATCGTGAATAATTGGTTTTGCTAATTCATTGTCAACTTCTTCTAATCTTTTATTAGTTAATAGAATCAATTTATCTCTCTTCCCATCTTTGTTACTAGTTTCATAAGTGGAGATAGTTTCCAACAAATATTCTTTAACTTGAGTCAACCCACATCTATTACATTCAACATCATCAATGATTTCTTGTTGATTGAAATCATCTAATAACTCATTCAATGTATAACTATTTTGGGTCAAAGAAGGCAAATTTAATCCTAATCCAGAAATAACAGAATATCTGATACCGCCCATCTCACCACATCTAACACATCCAATCCTTTCACATTGTAATCCATCAACAGGTGTTACTAATTTCAGTGGATACATCAAGTTTTCAGCGTTAGGATAAGAAGGATCAATTTGAACTGCTGGAATGAAAATATCTCCAAGTTCTCCCAAATCATTTAATCCTGTCAACATATTATCATTGAATGGAACAAATTTATCTTGAATCTTAGTTTCCTTCTTCTTCTGTTGCTTCTCTTGCATAGATAACGACCTAGACATTAATGGGCTACACTTTGTCGTAAATTCTTTTTCAACCTGTTTCATTACGCTCTGATAAAATTCTTGTGCGTCCTCTTGATTATAGCCTAAAAACAAATGTTTATTTGGGCCATCTTTCATAACTTTCAACAAATTTCTAGTTTTAAAAGTTGGTGTTTTATTACCATGTTTACCATTCAATTTATCTAATAAATCATATAAAGCATTTGAAAATGTAACATCTCCTTTTTTATTACCCTTATTATTATTATCAGAAACATAACCTTCTAAGAACTCCATTAACTCATTCGAACTAGCTAAACTTTGTAAAACAGAATTCATAAAACATGTATTACCATCATTAGCTAATCCACCAATAAATCCACCTTTTGCTATCATTAATTTATATTTGGCTCTAGCTTCTGGATCGACGCCGTTTGAAGAAGAGCCTGATGACAAATTATGGTTAAAGCTTAGCATTGAGGAAGAACGGGATAAAGCCGATGAGAGTTTCCCTGATAGTGCATTCATTCCTCTAATTACTAAACTTTGATTATCTGTATCTTTTAAATCTTTGCTGCTCTTATTTTTATTATTAAAAACAAGACACTGTGTTGAATAAGTTAATAAGGTTAAAGTGATTGCTGTCGCAATTATAAGCTTAGTCCAATCTTGGTTAGATGTGATTGCAGACGACACTTTGGCTAACAAAGGTTGATCTACTATGGATCGTTTGAATTCTTGCAGTAAACTGTTAAAATATGTTAATGCCAGTTGTTTTTCTGTTTGTCTATTGTTGTGAACCAAGGGCTGTATAAGCTTGTCTAACTGATTGTTGTTATCTAATTCGATGTTGTTATTTCCAAATGAAAGTAAAGCTAGCGTAAGAAACAGTAAAATCTTGCAATAAAACATGAATCAGAGAAACTCTATGAAATCAAACACAAACAAAATAAACTGATCAAAAAGTCGGAAGTATGATAATTAATCAGTGGCGTGAACTATTTGTGTTATTGTTCTTGTCAAAAAAGGATGCCCAAACTTGATATACTATTCAGAACAATGGAAACGTCACCTAGATGTTATTTCTATCCTGATTTATTATCTTTGCCTGATTTGCGGTAGTTATAGCTTGTTCAACTTGGTTCAAGACAGTTTTTTTTCTGCACAAAATTTTAATTTCGAGTATTCTTCTCTCTTGTGCGGCTTGCTGATGGTAACATTTTGCTTTTTATTGTGTTTTAAACGCATTAATATTAAAAGTAAATTTACAGCCATTAAGAGGAATAAAATCACGTAAATTTTATAAATACAAAGAATAATTAAACATGCAAAAGCAATTAATTTCAAAACACCAAAAAAATGTCCTTTGCTATTAATTTGAAATCATACCAAGACGTACGTTCTCTGAATCTTCCTATGGTGGCAGGGGCGCTTACTACCCAATCGGTATCTGTAGAGCTTTAGTCACCACAAATAAAAGTTTACTAGCATCACAGTTAATAGAGAAAGCTACTAACATGTTGGGACTTTTCCAAAAGCAATATAACATTAAGTCAATACGGCAATCCTTAGAATCTTTATTGGTGTGGGAAACGAGATGAATTATGGTAGCTTTAAATTATCACGTCATGTAAACATCTGGTTTTGGAATATGCTAGATACATCAGAAATGATTATACTGATAGCGATGATCACAAATTAATAAATGACAGATTATATGGTAGAGTGAAATCATATGGACATTTAAAATATAAGAAACCTATTTCTTGTTGTTACCAATTGTTTTCTCTTTATTTATTTTAACATTTTGATTGTAGATCTTTTTCTATTAAAATCTAGATTAGAAATAGTTATCACTAGATATTTTTGTTTCAGTGGAAATACCAATCACTTATTTGTAGGATTGTGGCATATTTATGAACAAAATATCTTGGAAACACCTATCTAGAAGAAAAAATTGAATTACCTTCAAGATCAAACTCTAACTGTCAAGCAAGCTTTGTAGTCTTCATATTACACTTTTTATTTGTTGGTTAGAGAAGCACTTATCCTTTAAATCCATTAGCGCCTAATCCCAAAATGAAATCGATTTGAATTTTCAATGGCATCTAATACTAAACAATGAAAGACTAGAACATTTGATGTTTTAAAGTTTATAGTATTCAGAATAAGTTAGGAGATTAGCATAATTCAGAATCGCAGGGCCAGTTGAAGTTAACTCACTAAAGGAGAGGGATGGAATATTACTGAGTAATGACATCATGTTCAACGCAACCAGTATTGCTCCCAAGTTGAAAATTTTTGAGTTGTAGCTATTTGGAATTTTGATATACATATTGATTCATACTATAGTTTGATCAATTAAGTCACCACGTAGTAAATTTGAATATCAATGTCATGGATTTCAAATAATAATATGCCATTTCAGCTGTGTATTACCTCTAGGTACGTACATACCTACAGGGAATGCGTATAAGACTACAAGTTGAACTGCCAATATTCAAGCTAAAAAAGAAAAAAGGTGTATAACATTGATATCAAGGTAAGAAAATAAAATACAAAGGAAGAAAGAAAATGTCAGAGTAAAGAGATTCTAAAAAGACTAATAACTAGAAACTGAAAATGATATGAAAAAGACATAATTTAACGAAGGAGGTAAAAGTTTTCAACTAAAACGAAGACAGCCAAAACAAACACGAAGAAATAGGTCGAATAATAGTAATAATATATAAAAAGTAATAGAAAAAGTGTAAGAAAACATAAAATAATTTAGAGAGTTAAAGATTGAAAAGAAACTACTACAGAACAAGAGGAAAAACCAACAAAAATAGAGAGCAAAATTTGAAAAAAATAAGGAAAACAAACTAAACGTATAAAACATAAAAACTCCAAAATAATAAATAAAAGAAGATGAAAAATTTTACATAAAAAAATTATAGCACACATTCAAAAAAAAAAAAACACAAAGACGATAAACTAAACACAGAGAGTAACAATTGTAGATCGCAGTAAAAAAAGGCTTCGTAAAAAAAGGGGAAAAAACATTAGCAACATAAACAAATCAAGCAAAGCAAGAAGTAAAAGAAAAAACAAAAAATAAACGCTATTTCACAATCAACAAAAATTATTCACTACCAAGACAAACATTTAAAAAAAGTAAAATAATGACAATCACAAAATAAACCAACAACAAATCAAAGCAGCAAAAAAAAAGAAATCTAGAAACAAGAACACTTAAAGTGGGAAAGTAAAGAAAAAAAATTACACTAAAATATCTGAGGGCCTTGCATAGGACCACCAATTACACCATTATTAACCCCCAGTTGAATCTGTGGAACAGCAGGTTGACTAGCATGCAGTTCAGTAGCAACACCAACAGACAGAGTTTGCGAGGTTAACACTTGATCTAACAAACTTGAAAAATCTGTAACATTAGTAGTATTGATTTCAACTTTAGTGCCTAAACCAGCATTTTCTACAGAGTATCTTCTTAATGGTGTTGGAATATCAATTGGGGTAGGTGGCGGAGCACCTTCCAGCTCAGCTTTCTTCTGTCTTTCTTCTAATTCTCGTTGTTGTAACATCAACTTCTTCTCTAGTGCTATATCTTCCATCAATGGTCGTATACATTCTTTACCGGATTCAGTTTGGAAATGTCTTCTCAATGCGTCAGTTCTAGCAAACCTTTTACCGCAACCCCAATAAGTAACACCATCGGCCAACGTACCTTTACATTGGAATTTTTTCTCTCCAGAATGTAAATCTTCATGTCTTTTCCTATCATGCTGTCTTGCAAAAGCTTTACCACATATAGTACATAGGAAAGGCCTTTCATTAGTATGAGTTCTTAAATGGGATTTTAAATTGTACGGTCTTGTAAATTTTTTATCACAGATATCACAACCATATCTAGCAGGATTTTTTTGAGTCTTCTTATTTGCATGAGATGGTGCAGCTAATTCAGATAGTTTCTCTCTCGATAAAGAAACATCTGACTCATCAGAAAAGTCATTATCTGATTGGGGGGATGCCGGAGGAAAAGGGGAGTTGGAACGTGATCTTGAAGTAGCAGACCTAGATGAAGATCTTGAAGATGATTGTGAATGGCGTCTTTGTCTACCCAATCTCATTGCATTGTGAGTTGGATCTTCGGGCAAAGATAAGAAAGTTGAAGAGCTTGACTTTTTCAATTCATTGTTAGTAGGCTGTAACGAAGCCCCACCACTCATGTCAGGGAAATTAAAACTTGGAGAAGCAACTATTCCAGGTGAAGTAGAAATTGGATAATCTTCAACTTTAATTTTTAATTGATCTTGTTGACCATTATCATGAAAAGACGCAGATCTTGATCTACCATTAGAAGAAGTTGGAGAAGGAGAAAACAAAGATGGAGTTCCAGCGGCTACTTTTTCAGGATTCCCAATGATATTAATCGCAGGAGTAGGCTTTGAAGAATGCTGTGAATTTTGTTCAGTCATTTGCTGCACCGAATTATGTAAAGCATTTAAATTATCATATGATCTTTTTGCAACATCATTAAATCCCGAAGTCATACCATCTAAATTTGAAGAAACTAATAGATCAGTTGATATTGGAGGATTGCCATAGGACGAATAAACAGATCTTGCATCATCATCACCCAATAAAGATTCTACAGCGGACAGATAAGGAGAATTTCCAGCTGAAATGTCATTAGTCAAATCAGTAGAAGAGTTACCAGAGTTGGGTAAGAGATACTGATTTGAAGAAGCATTAGGACTTAGGAAAGCACCTACATTATTCGGAGTAGCCGTAGGAGTTGTAGTATCTGGAGCAGTGGCTCCTCCCAGAAAATCATTGTGACCAGAAGTTTGGCCAAACATAGTCTGATGAATCTGATAATCTAGATAACTAGGATGAGACTGCTGCGAAACAGGATTTGGATTAGTCTGTTGCTGAACAGATAAACGTTGTAATTGAGAATTGTTCAAATAATGGGTATCATTGGAATTAGAGGAGGCCCCGATACCAACACCTGAATTCAAGCCAAACAGTTCATCCAGATTATCAGGAGTCTTAATTTGTGCAGGACTATTTGTATGTAACATGTCAAAAGAATCCACTTGAATAACAGGTCCGCCACTAACGGTCATGTTATTCACTGGGGATAACACGTCAGGTGTTTGGATATTTGATTGAGGTGTGGTAATATTTGGGGAGAAAGTAGGTGAAGGATTATTTGAAAGGTCTTGTAGCATTTGCTGAATGGACTGATCAGGGTATAAAGTATTGACATTGATATCAGAGGTGGCACCTGCATTAGAAAAATTCGGAGAGGTATAGCCTTGCTGAGATTGTTGGAAAACTGCTTGAGCAGATTGTTGGTGGGATTGAGTAGATTGATTGGACTGTTGGTATTGTTGCTGTTGCTGTTGTTGCTGATTATTGTTGTAATAAACCTGATGCAGTTGTTGTTGATGTTGGTGATTATAGTTAGGCAAAGAATTGGGCATGTCGTTACTTTCATTCTTCAAGGAGGGTGTGCCATGATTGGAATGATTAGAGTTGGTAGTCCCAGTGGGAGTGAAATTCAGATAGTGAGCAATCAGGTCATCGTCTTCTTTGGGTTGTTGTTTAACAGCTGGTTTGGGAGGCTGTTGAGAGTTGTCATTGAAGTTGATGGAGTTCAGGTCGATGTTGTTGAAAGGCTGGGTGTTCGAGTTGTAGTTACTCATAGTGGAAAATTCAGCAGAGACCGGCTTCTTGGACACTTGAAACTGGAGACTGTAGGTTGTTACTGGCGTCTTGGAAGTGAAAGGTAGAAAACAGCAGAGGCAGATTGCACTAATATAAATACTTTTTCTTAGCTTTCTTTAATTTGGACAGTAACTAAACACCCGTACACCATCTAAAAACCGGCGTTTCGCCCTATTCGGGGGTACTGCGATAACTACGGGACTGTCCTGTCCTGCCTTAGCCAGCCATTCAAGTTGATGCTCCCGAGCACTCTGAATGTGCCAACTATGCAGTTAATGTTCTCTGGTGGAACACTTGGTCAGTTCAGCTGAAGTTGTAGTCACGGAAAGTGTTCCGGAACAAAAGGAGGCTGTGCGCTATTAACACGGGACATTTGGCAGACTCTTTGGGCGCGCTATTAGGATTTCCTCATTTACCCTTGTTGTTTTACGGTAAATTAATTAGCTAATGTTCAGGAATTTGTATAGTTATGTAAGGTGCAGGTAGCTATATACAGGCTGGGTGGTTTAAAGTGTTTAAACTCGGGTTGGTGACCCTCTCTTGACTCTTTCTTATCTAACTACGGATTATTATAGATTTTTTTTCTTTTTTCATCTTTTTCTTCTTAGTTCTTAAACTGTTTTAAAAGCGTATGAGCTATCACTCACAGACTTTCAAAAAAACCTATCCCAATTTTATTGAATCTAATAACCGTTCCTTAAATGACAAGATAAAAAGTAAAAAAAGGAGGCGCATTATCCCGTGCCCCATAATAAATCCACGGTAAGAATAAAGGTAATCAGTTTTAAACTCTCTTCCTAGTCAAAGCAGCAAATCCTCTAACCGGTTCAACCATATCTCTCACGTCTTTATTAGTACTAGCAAAGAATTCATCTTCATTCTTCGAACCATTAATGTACTTATCATGATTAGCAGCTTCAACGGATTCCCAGTCATTCAGCTTGCTTGAATTCTCCATTTCAACAACACCAATTCTATTTAGTGATCTTGCAAATCTAGCATGTATGCCTAATTCTTTAGGATAATCACTTGGCTCACATTCTTGATTTAATTTAAATAATTCATTTCTATCCATTTGTGATAAAACTGCTTGTTGGTCACTCACCGTATTTTCCATGTAGGCAATTTTATTTTCAATTTCCGGTAAGTAAGGTGTTGGAATAGATTCAGCTTCTTTATCTGATAACTCATCAAATCGAGCTAATTCACCCCTAGATAATTTGTCAAACTTAGCCATTGGCATCTTATAATATTCATCTAGAGTCTTACCATAATCTATATATTTTGAAGACTTTGAGAGTTCATTTTCAAGTCCAAATTGATTTTCAAGTCCTCCATTATATCTTGAAGCTCTTGAAGTTTTTCTTGTAATAGTAGCTTGTCTTTCTTCTCTTTTTCTTTCAAATCTTCTTCTCTTACCGAATTGGTTGCTGTTACTTTGATTTCTGGCGTTAAAACTTTTGTTACCAGGCGTATTTCTGTCATTAAAATTTTTCTTACCCGATTGTGCAGTTTTGGTTTCTTTAGATTCAGATTCTCTTTTTGCTGGAGTATTGACAATTTTACTTAGTTGTTGTAACAAATCATTTGATGATGGCCCTGTGGAATAGCATGCAGTTGGTCTAGCAACTGAACGACATAGAGTAGGTATTAATTGCCTAGACAACATATTCGAACTAATATTATTGAAAAACACTGGCTAGATTAATTCTATTCTATATCTAATCGTTTACTTCATGTTTTTTGAATTAAACAGACATCAATTCTCAATTCTCAGTTCTCGAATAAAAAATCGTTGAACAAATCTGGCCGGGTAAGTTGTCAGCCGATCGACAAATCGACGACCTTAGCTTCCCTCGGTAACAGAGCCTCTTCATTATTGTGCAATACCAATCTGGGTTTAATCGATTTTGTACAAAACCATAAAAAATTAGGTTCTCATGTTCAGAAAATTGAAAAAGTGGACAAATTATCACTTAAAAATGAATAGTTATAAGAATGACAGACTTACACGAAGGGGACAGGAAGAAACACAAAAAAAATAAAGCACGAAAAGATAACCATATAAAACTAAAAAGAAAAGAGGTATACTAACAAAACAAAGTTATTATGATGAGCTCGTAATTAGTATCACAATCAACGACGACTTTCATGCTGAGCTTCGTATAATTTTTCAGGAGACAAACAAACTAAATCCTTAGCAATTCTTTTAATACCGAAAGAATCATATTCATAACCTAATGAACTACCACCCCAACCTATTGGCGAAGGGCCCCAAGTTGGAAGAAAACAAATTTCATCAATGCCACAAGCTTGAGAGCATCTGTAGCTAACAGACCAGTTCAATTCACTGATCAGCTTAACTAGCTTACTTTGCATTTCTAAGATTTCATCATCGAATTCAACATCAGAAGTAGGAGTAACATAGTAAGACTGTAGCATTTTAGTACTTAATTTGAAAACATCATAAATAGCATCAATAATAGAAGACTGAACAATAGTAACGGATGACCAAATTAAATAGTCTGAAGGCGATTGAATTGGTTGCAGTGGATGGGCATAATCCCAAATTGCCATTTTCTTTAATTCTGGAGTTAATTCATAACCGACGGTTTCATCAACATATCTTCTAATATAGTTGTAAGTGAATTTAGATAAAGACTTAGCCAATTTTTCTTTATCATCTATACCAAATTGATTAAATGTAGCGTTTAAAGACAATAGAATTGGACCAAATTTAGATTCGATATTAGTTGTAATTACTCTCCAATCAGTTGATTGATATGGATTATTTGGATGCTGGAGTGAACGCTCTAAACTTTTTAATATATCTTCTTTAATCTCATCTGAAACATTATAAATTCTTCTAGTATATGGGTCAGGAGAAACAAAAGTTCTGTTTAGTGGGGTTTCAAACTTGGAGAAATCTAATAGAACTTTATTTTCACCGTGGTAAACTCTAGCACCTCCCTGATATTGCTCGAATCCAGCAAATGATTCAATCTTATCCAGAATTAATTTTCTCTGAGCAACTAGATCATCATCAGAACTACGAACAACATGTCTAGCTTCTAATTGAACAACATCATCAGCCTTTTCAGCACCACCATCAGCAAATTGAACAAAATCCCCCTTTTCAGCCTCATCTGGGAAAACTTCACGAGGGAACCCAATCAAATTAGTGGCATTGGCAAGTTTAACATCCGAAACTAATTTTAGCTTATCATTGAAGTCACAAACAACCAATTCAAAGCCAGTTTCTAATCTAATATACCCATCTAAGCCAAATGGAGCACCCCATTTACAAATCTTGTCAGCTGCTTTACGTTCATCAAATTCATCATAAGATTCAAAACTACCTAATATATATTGAGTGTCCATTTCACCAGTTCTAGTTTTAGCTGCAGATGCACCAGGTAGATATATTAATTTATCCAGTGGTCTATCAACTTGGAAGCTTAACATATGGGATTCACCACTAAAAGGTCTTGATGAATTGTTGCGTGGTGGATAACCAGGCCCACCATATTTCGGAGTATGTTGACCATTCTTACCATGTTTCTTACCAGGTGGTGGAGGAGGTCTTCTATCATCACCGTCGGGAGGAGGAGGTCTTCTATCATCATCTTCGGGAGGAGGTGGTGGTCTTTCACCATTTGGAGGAGGAAATTCACCATTCTTACCATGTTTCTCCGGTGGAGGTGGTTTTCTATCATCATCATCATCAAAGACAGATTTTTTAACTAGTCTCAATTTATAATCACCATTGGAGGGAGGAACAGGAATATTTTGATTATTTGAAGATGGAGGTGGAGGAGGTCTTTCCCCATCTGGTGGTGAGCCACCAGGAGGGCCACCAGGAGGGCCCCAAGGAGGGTGAGTACCATTATGACCACCTGGAGGACCATGACGTCTATTACCTCTATTTAAGCCAGCAAAGTTATAACTAAATTCATAATCAAAAGCAAGCCACTCAGGTTGATCTGGGATGGAATTACCATTTCTAGTCGCATGGTATAGGATTGTACCTTCTGGGATATAGGCTGGAATAAAACTAACACCTATTGGATTGAGAACTGCATTTTTCTCCTTCACAGCATTATTAACTTCATTAAAGATAGCAGATGCGTTTAAGAATTCAATTGGAGATATTTTAGATTCGAAATTATGAAAAGTGACAGGTTTATGATGATGTTTTGGACCTTTAGGGTGTTTACCAGGTGGACCTGGAGGTGGTGGTCTATGGTGATCATAATCTTCTTTAGAGTCTGGAGGACCTGGTGGAGGTGGGTGAGCCAAAAATGATTGGGCAGTCAATAGGAAGATAACGACGGTAGCAATAATGATGACCCAGTTCTTTCTTTTTTTCAGATAGACAAACTTAGAACGGACCATTTCAGGTTCCAGTTCTAACTGCTCTAGCACTTGATAGCCTTTTTTAGACATGGCGTTTTGTATGTGTGAAGATAGAGGGGATGCAAAGATTCGTTTTCGGTTTTTGAAACTGAGGGCGTAAATGAGCAGGTATATATATATAACTGGAGAAGAAAAGAAGGAGCACCAGCTTCCAGCTAATAAAACCAGAGGCTTAGTGGACTCACATGGTGTTTGAGCTAATTACATGCTTAGACGCCATTTTTGTAGAAAGGCAGATTGTTAGATTTTTTTGTGTGATTTGGTACAATTTTTAGGCCGCTTACGTAAGACAGGGGCTGATGCCCGCCGCAGCCTCCTGTGATTGGCCCGGCATATGAAACTACGTGCTTAGCGGTGACTGGCAAAGCCCATTTTAGTTGCCGAAGCGCACAGAAAGACTGGGCAACTCGGCCAATTATTACGTCAGATACGTCGATCGACGCACGCCGCTTCATGGTGGCTGATATTTTTTTTTCCGTTCACCGAAGTGGATTATCAGATCAATTTGATTAACTATCATTACCAGTAGTAAACATATTAAACTGCCTGAAATGTCTAACAGCTGGTCACTACAATTGAATGAAAATGAATGGTACTATGTCAATTTAGAACTGTACGCGATTTTGATTTGACCACTTATAGCACAATCATATACTAACATCACTTTACTACAGAGCATTCAATCCAATACTCAAATTAGCAGCAAAGCCAGAAATCGATGAAATCACATGGAAATTGATAATACGAGATTCATTGAAATCATTTCTTGGTCTGCTAGGCGAATCAACCGAGTTTCATATTTTGAAAGCCTATGAAGGCACCAAATGTATAATACGAGTTCCATTTCCTGATAAAGACATTTTTCTTAATTCTATAACGACGGCAAGTGTTTCGATAGATTCCGGTGATTTACAATTCAAACAAATATCAGACATTGGTGATTTGCCTAAGAGGCTTGATGGTTATTTCAGGGTCATTTATAAGAGTGAATATTTTGTTGGTATTACAGGGCCCAGTAGATATAACTGGTATTAAGATAAGATAAGTGAGTGACGATTAACGAGTTTCATTGCATAAGTTGCTAGTTAGTTGATTCTTATAATGTCTACGGTATTATATGATCAGAACTCATTTAGATGCTCTTTGAAATATTCAGGGCTATTTGTCAAACCTCAATGAGTTAGGCCAGAGAGACTCAATTCTTCCTCAAATTCGACGTTGATTTTCTTCTCCATTGAAAAATCTCTTATAATTTAATTCTATATTGAGTTTAATATACTTAGTTTTTGTATATCCTACTAATCGTGTAACGATGAAATAACGTTTACTTTGTTAAAGGTTTTAGTTGTAATGACTTGTTCGATTCATACAAAGTTGAATTATTATTTAAGCACCAATTTGCTGAGCAGCTTTGGTTTTATGTTGTAACGTGCTTCCTGTAAGCTACCCGGCACTCCCAGCCATGGAGAGAACAATCTCTAGTTAAACAAAGTTTGACGGTACCCAAGCTGTTTGAAACGATCTATATGTCTCTTTCTCAAGATCGTTAGTAGGTAGTAGGTTTTCGAACACACTTTTCAAATAAGTTAGGGCACAACGATGACCTTGTGAGCATAATCAACAGTCAGAGCTATGCAGAACATGCTAAAAAGCATCGACTTCAATTTACAGTAATTACCTTATACCTACACTGCAGAATCAGATCTCAATGGCATTACGGCCCTAGTTACATATCTCGTTTAAACGGTGTTTCAAAATCGACGAATGGTGCGCCCAAATACATCAGCTACGCCACATTAGTTTGCCATCTCACAACTCGTGCGTGTCTCTTGCGACGTCAAGTGAAGTAGGCGTTATCTGTGCTGATCAACTCCTACAACTGCTACAACTCATACAGCCATATTTCCACAATTTGTACAACTCAAATAGCCTACATTCATATATAGAGCTCAATTGTATAGTGTGTCCTGTTTTTATCCCTATAATTGCTCTTCGAATTCAAGTGCCTACATAAAACACAAATAAACACTTCCCACTTCAAATCAGAGAGAGCAAACAATAAACAGAAAATAAATCTCAATCCAAGGACACAAGCAATTTATTCACAATGTTCATATTAAAGACGCTTGTATCAACTCTTTCTTTCTTGCTTTTAGGTTTTCCAAATATAGTTGTCGCAGATGACAACAAATTTCAACCTGTTATATCAAGGAACGAATTTAAATATGTTAGGAATATTTTATATTTTGATGATTCTTCAGTTTTATTTTTGAGAGATACAGACACTGTTTATAAATCAGATAATGATGGTAAATCGTGGACTGCATTAGCTTTAACTGATGGAGACAATAAAAAAATAGAACCATCTGAAATTTATCAAGTTGATTTCGATAATCAATTGGGTTTCATACTGACTTTATCAAATAGACAATTCTATACCAGAGATCAAGGTAAAAACTGGCTACATTTCGATTTACCTATTGAAAAAGCTTATTTTGGTACTGTTGAAGTCAATTATGCTAATCATGATTACATGTTATTTTCCTTCACTGATTGTAAAGATGATGAGTTCATGACTACTTGTCAAAACTTATGGTATTATACTAAAGATGGTTTAGCCACTGATCCAATTAGAATTGAAAAAGACAATTTAGATTTATGTAAATTTACTAAAAATAATAAGCATTTCACTGCAGGCTCAGATAGTAATATTATGTGTGTTATAAGAGACTATGATGCATTTGGTTATGCGAAGTCAAGTGCCCTTGCTTCTTCGGATGATTTCTTTGATTCAATGTTAGTTTCATCAGGTGGGGAAATGGAAAATACATATATTTTGGACTTTTCAGTTGTTAAATCTTTTATCGTTGCAACTATTCAAACTGATAGATACACTGCTAATGGTTTAATTGATTTTTATGTTTCTAAAGATGCAGTTACTTTTAAGAAAGCTTACTTTGAACAACAAGTCAGAAATTGGATGTATACCATTTTACCTTCGACTCCAAACTCTTTACATCTGGCGGTCTATGGTACCAAAAATTCTAAAGATCCAAATCCAGCCGCTGATATTTATCAATCAAGTTCGGATGGTTTATTTTTCGATAAAGTTTTTGGTGATGTTTATTCAAATCAATTGGGTACGTCATCAATTAACAAAGTTGAAGAAATTGATGGTGTTTGGATTTTATCTCATAGTGAAGGTATAGGCTCAACTGGTGCTGTTGATAGTAAATCTAAAGTTTCATTTGATGATGGTAAGACCTGGTCTGATTTAAGGGTTGTTGATGATGATAAATGTAAGCTTGAAGATGGCTGTTCTTTGAGTTTATTATGGCTAGCGGAAAAGGCTGGTGATGGTAAGACTGTTACTGGTCCAACACCTGGTATTCTTGTTGGTGTTGGTAGCACGGGTACGATTTTATCTCATAATTTCAAAGATTATCACACTTATGTTTCTCGTGATGCTGGCTTAACTTGGAAAAAAGTCAGAGATGAGGCATGTGTTTTTGCATTTGGTGATTTAGGTAACATTATCATTACTATGCCAGTTTCTTTGAACTATATAATGACTGGTAACATGGACTTATTATCTTCTACATTAAGTTATTCACTTGATCAAGGTGATTCATGGGAAGATGTCGATATCGGTAATAAAGTTATGCCAGTTGATTTGCTGACACCAAAAGATGGTACTTCACAACGTTTTGTTATGGTTGGTTTAGATGCTGGTAGAAAAAGTTATTCAACTTATTCGTTTGACTTTTCAGGTGCTTTCAAGCGTACTTGTGAAAAAGATGATATGGAAGAATGGTATGCAAGAGTTGATTTCAACACTTCTAATCCAATCTGTGTTTATGGTCATCGCGAGAAATTTGTCAGAAGAAAGTCTAATGCTGACTGTTTTGTTAATCGATTATATAAGGATATCGAAGTTATTGAAGAACCATGTGTTTGTACGATCAATGATAGTGAATGTGCTGAAGGTTTTACTAAAGATATGGAAGATGTCTGTAAACCAGTTCCTCAAATTATATATGCCAAACATTGTGGCAATGGTAAGAAAGAAGTTAAACTGTCTTCTAGAAGAATGATTCCAGATAATCCATGTATCACTAAAGATGGTTATTCCGTTCCAAATGATGATTACGTATTTAGTTGTCCTGATAATAAAGGTGCTAGTGACGATGCGAAAGGTGTTCAAACCACATTTTTTTATTTTGAAGAAGAAGTTTCTCTGTATTTCTACCTAGCAGCTGATCCAAGTGAAGATGGTATACCTGATGAAACATTAGTTGTTCTTACTAGACAAAGTAATTTCATCTATATTTCCTATGATGGTGGTGTCACCTTCACTAAACCTTATGATTTAACCAATGCTGAAGGTTTGGTTACTGGTGTTTACACTAACCAATATTTCCCAAACAATATTTACGTTTTCACTTCAGATAATAAGATTTATGTGTCTACTGACAGAGCAATCACTTTCCAAGCTTTAGACACACCAATTAAATTCAGTGATAATTCTAAAGTCAAACTGACATTTAACAAAGATAACTCAACTACCTTTATCATTTATGATCAACAAAATTGTCAAGGTATTTATTCAGAAGATTGTAAGATTGATTCATATATTACATTTAATGGTGGTAAAGATTATCAGTATTTAACTGATTCAGTTTCTGCGTGTAGATTCCTTGGTTCAATTTTTAATGACAAGAATTATGACATTAATCCAAATTTAGTTGTTTGTGACCAAAGATCGCCTGACGGCCCCGCTTTAAGATTAATTTCAAGTACAGATTATTTCAAATCAGACCCAGAAGTTGTTTTTGCTGATACTATTGGTTCTACAGAAACTGGAGAGTTCTTGGTTGTTGCTAGATTAAATAGTGATAATACATTAACTGCATTTGTCACTGCCGATGGTTCAAACTACGCTGAGGTTAAATTCCCTGTTGATTTCAAAGTTGATAAACAAACTGCCTATACAATTTTAGATGTTAGATCAAAGCAAGTGTTCATGCATGTTACAACCAGTGCTCAATATAATCGAGAATATGGTGCTTTGTTAAAATCCAATTTTAATGGTACTTTATACGTCAAGTCAATTGATCATGTTAATCGTAACGGTGCAGGCTATGTTGATTTTGAAAGTGTTCAAAGTTTAGATGGTATTTCATTATTAAATATTATTTCAAATGCAGACGCTGTCAAAGATAATGGTGAATCGAAGCAGTTGAAGACTCAAATCACCTACAATGATGGTGCTCAGTGGAATTACTTAACACCACCTACTATTGATTCAGAAAATAGTAAATATGATTGTAAGTCTAAATCCTTGGATAGTTGTTCATTAAATTTGCATTCTTTTACTGAAAGATTGGATCCGGCTAGAGACACGTATTCCTCAGGTTCAGCTATTGGTATGATGTTTGCTTTAGGTAATGTTGGGCCATACTTAAAATCTGAAGATGATTCGGGCACGGCTTTATTTTTCACTAGAGATGCGGGTATTACTTGGAAAGAAATTAAGAAAGGTAAATATATGTGGGAGTTTGGTGATCAAGGTTCTATTTTAGTAATTGTTAACGTTAATGATAAAACAGATACTATTTATTATTCATTAGATGAAGGTGATACATGGCAAGATTATAAGTTCACCGAAGAGCCTGTTGCAATTTATGATTTAGCTACCGTTCCATCGGATACTGCTCTTAGATTCTTATTATTGTCCAGATCTGATGATAATCAAGATTCTGCATATACACTTGATTTCAATAGTATTTATGCAAGACAATGTTACTTAGATTTAGATAATAAATCCAGAAAGGATGATTTTGAATATTGGACTCCAAGACATCCGTTCCAAGGTGATAACTGTTTGTTTGGTCATGAGGCTAAATACTTACGCAGAATTAAAGATAGAAGTGATTGTTTCATTGGAGCAGCACCATTATCTAAAGGTTATGAAGAAGTTAGAAACTGTGCTTGCGCTAGAACTGATTTTGAATGTGATTATAATTATGTTTTAGACTCAGATGGTACCTGTAAATTAGTTGATGGATTGAAACCAGTTGATGCTAAGCAGGAATGTTCAAGAGATTCTGAATTAACTGAGTATTGGGAACCAACTGGTTATAGAAAAGTTCCATTAAGTACATGTGAAGGTGGTATAGAACTAGATAAATGGATTTCTCATGCTTGTCCTGGTAAACAGTCCCAATATGACAAAGAGCATGGTAGTGGAATACACGGTTTTGGTCTATTTCTGGTTATCTTTGTTCCATTATCCGCATTTTTATTTTCAACATGGTTTGTCTATGATAAAGGTATTAGACGTAATGGTGGATTTTCTAGATTCGGTGAGATTAGATTAGATGATGATGACGATTTACATCTAATTGAGGAAAACAATGTTGATAGACTGGTTAACAAAATCGTTATGTTTGGTGTTTATTCATTTGGTTTCATGGCTTCAATTCATCGTACTGTTTCTGCTTTCTTGAAAAGAGGTCCATTTTCGAGATTTAGAAGTGGTGGTGCGGATATGGAAGGCTACAGTAGATTTGGAAATGATTATAATGATAGAATCGTTGATACTGAAGATGATTCATTATTTAGATACAATAGTTCAGATGATGATGCAAGAGAAATTGACAGTTTCTTGGAGCATGGTATGAATAATAATGATATTCAAGATATTCAGGATGATGATGACGATGATCTGGAAAATTTTGACCCAGATAACATTTAGTGATTATTTTATTTCTTCTCAATTTTATATACGTGATTTTTATTTATTAAGTTTGATTGTTTTTTATTACATAGTTGTGTAGGGTTAAAAATTTTATACTAGTCTATTTAAATAGTACATTTAACTAATTCTAGATAATGAGAATTAATAAGGATTTCCTGGAGACGGAGCTTAACTTCCTAATAATAGTACAGTTAAATCTAGAGTTATGAAACATAAGAAAAAGGAATGCGAGAAAAAGAGGAAGTAAATAATACAAAAAATACAGAATCATAAAAGGAAAGCAGCTATAATTAAACCAGACAACCCAATCAAACCACGTTTAGAATGATCATCATTCATTATAAACACCCTACCAGCATTATTCTTGGAAGTCGAGGAGCTAGTACTATTGTGCGATTTAGTTGTTGTGGTTCTAACTGTTGTTCTACCGTTAGAACCGGCTGCAGCTGCCGCTGCCGCTCCAGATCCCGACGACGACGACGACGACGACGAACTTCCTTTTGTACCACCGGATGATGAGCTGCTGGAATCACTATTAGAATCATCACTGGAATGGCCAGAGCTGGAACTGGAACTGGAACTAGAACTGTCACCGCTTGAATGACTGCTTGAATGATGACTGCTTGAATGACCGCCTGAATGTTTACGCTTTTGAATAGCTATATAGCCACTACCATCAATAAGAAGATCTTCATCATTTGTGATATCTGTAATTTTTTCACCTTCTATGATTGTATTTGCAACACCTGTGGCATCACCTTCAAGGGAAATTGGAAGTTGAAATGTTTGAAGAGTAAGCAAGAGAAATAATATTATCGTTCTGATTAAGTTCATGTTTGTAAATTGATTAGGTTATCTTTAGAGCATAAAGGAATAAACTTATTAGTGCAAAGGGTCTTGTACTTATATTTATATCTACGGGCTGGCACAATGAAAATAGATACCCTATCCCAGGAAAGTGTCACTTCTAGATTTACGAAAGGTCAGCTACTTTCAGCCACTCGTTGAAATAAATTTATCCTTGACTCAATCAGGCTAGTTCCAGGCAGAAGGCCTCGCACATAGCAAGGGACCTGTCCCTGATCTTCCGGATCTTCCCGATCAGGAACAAACAGCGAATAGAGAACAGCGGACTATTGTCATGTCTATCCATTCATCAGGTCATTCCGAAATCAAATGATTTGCAAGTTGATCTGTACTTATGTGAAGGGAAAGGTAAGCATAATAAATTCAAATAATACAGCTATAGAAAGATATACGGAAGCCAAGTATTTAAAGTATTACAAAATAAGAACGAAAACAGCTAATCCAACTACACTCATCATACACTCAAGTGAACCAACAAATAATTTTGAGTTCGAATTGCCATGTTGTCTGAAAGCGACACCACCATTAGTTGAAGTTGAATTGACAGCAGTAGTGGTTTTCTTCTTTGTCTTTTTTGTCTTTTTCTTCTTCTTGTTTGTGCTATCTCTTTTTTCTAATAGTATTTCTGTTGTTGGGTAATCATCTTCGATTCCTGTCAACTGAAGTTCAAATTCCAATTTAATTTCGTCTGTGAGATAATCGTAGTTATTGGTATTTGAAATTGAGGTGATGGTCTCGGTCTTGATATTAGAACGCACAAAGCTTGTTTCAATAGGTGTTTGTGTTGATAAATTTGACAGTAACAGTATGGTGCTGAGTAAACCCCGTTCGACGTTGATCTTCATGATGTCTTTATGTTTGTTTAAAGGCATGTCTGAACGCATTTCCAAACTCAGCACAGCATCCTTCTTAGTCTTTATACACGTC
>PPKZ03000051.1:0-71859 GCA_003707675.3 Ambrosiozyma philentoma
ATAGGAGGGCATTGGATGGTAGTGAACATCAGAGGAGGGTTGAAAGCCAGTCTTTTGAATCACATGAGGGAAACAGTCACCTTCAAAACTGTCGAAAATTGGAAATGAAGGCAAACTCCTAAACTCCTAATGAAGGCAAACTCCTAAGGCAAACTCCTACACTATTTTGCAAAGATTTCCTTTAGCAAAAGTTACTGCCTTTTTCATTACTTTATGGGGTGCAGTTCTTTGCTTGCTTGCTACTCCGAATTACGCTGGGTTTATCTTTTTGAGAACGTTCTTGGGTTTACTTGAAAGTGCAATAACACCGGCTATGGTTATCATAACTTCGCAATGGTAAAAAAAGGAAGAACAATTCATAAGAACCTCGATTTGGTTTAGCTTTAATGGCTTTGGTTCACTTTTCGGTTCAGCAATCGCTTACGGTGTTTTAATTCATCAAGATCAATATAATATGGAAGGTTGGAAGATTAATTTCATTATCATTGGTTTGATTACTGTTTTTCTTGGGTTTCTGATCTCTTTGCACATTCCTGATACGCCCGAAAAAGCTTGGTTTTTAAGTAAAGAGGAAAAACTTGTGGTAGTTCAGAGAATTAGAAGTAACAATCAAGGTTTTGGAAATAAGCATTTTAAAATGGAGCAATTCAAAGAAGCTATATTGGATTATAGAACATGGTTATTCTTCTTCTATGCCGCTGCAAGCAATATTCCAAATGGTGGTATTACTAACTTCAGTAGTATTTTACTAAATTCTGATTTTGGTTATACAGTCAAAGAAAGTTTTCTTATGAATATGCCATCTGGTGCTGTTGAATTAATTGGTTGTTCATTGTTTGGTTTACTTCACAGATACATTAAACATAGAATGGCTATTGCGGTTGCAACAATGATTCTCACCTTAATTGCCTCATGTATGTTAGCATTTGCTGATGATTCCAAAAATGCTAGATTAGCTGGTTTTTATCTATTTGGTATGAGTCCAGTTGGCATGATCTGTTGTCTTTCCTGTTTCTCTTCAAATGTTGCTGGTCATACCAAAAAAATCACTGTTAATGCATTGTACTTGGTTGCCTATTGTGCTGGTAACATTATTGGGCCACAAACCTTTGTGGAAACAGAAGCTCCAAATTACAAATCTGCAAAACTTAGTATTGTTATCTGTAATTTTGTAAGCGTTGTTCTTTTGGTTATTGTCTACTGGTCTTATTGGTATGACAATAAGAAAAGGGACCAAAGGAAGGAGCAAAGCGATTATAATGAATATTTCATGGAAAATCAGGAATTTGCTGATTTAACAGATAAACAAAATCCTCATTTCAGATATTCTTTATAATAAATTTTAATTTAGGTTCTTTCTTTCGAAAATAGTTCAGTAAAGTTGGTTCCTTTTATTTTTACATTTCTCTTATTGTGGTTCGCAGTTTTTGTATTTTTTGTAATATTTATTATTTGAATAAAAGGGTTAATATTTCATTAAAGAAAAAAAAGAGTCTATTTTAAATATATCTTAACATAAGATGAGCGTTTATATGGTAAATGCATTTCCTCTCATTTGAATTGATGGGATCATCATCTAGAGTCTCCTAATTTTGATTTGAACGTATAGAGTCCTGACAGTATTACTTCTGTGTAAAATAGGCATATACGTATTTTGGTTGATTTCTAGGTCCTTTTCAAATTTTATGTCTTTATGGTTTGTCCCTAAATTGCTTGACTTGCCTATTTCAATAGGCTGTGAAGTTCCCTTTACTTGCGATATCATGCACTTTCACTTGTTACCTTCATTGTATTTTAATTTACTTTTTTCCTTTATTCTCTCTTATGTCTTCATATTTAGATGTATAATCTTAAAAAACCATTAATGGACTTCATCTACTCCTTCACTCCATATTCTTTATCCTTTATCTCGCGTTATGGTTAGGTTCACTTCTTTAACTATCTTTCGTATAGTTATTCATTTTTGATTACTTTAGTCATATTACGTTTTATTTTTATGCTAGTTGACTGACATACTTCTTTCTCTTTACTTCAGAGTTTACAGCTTCAAGCCATTCAGAACATCCATCCCGAAATGGTTCTTTTCGCCAGCGGCTCGTAACCGCTTTCTAACTTGTGCTTATCTTTAACAGGCTTACTACTTGACCGACTTTTGGCTAATTGATATATAATAACAAACCTAGTCAGAATGAGTGTTCCCACTTTTTTATGATGACTTAGCTATACTTTTACTACTTCAAGTTAAGCATTCAAGATGAACCTTTTAAATACACACAGGGCAATAGTGATAGGAGCTGGTATCTCTGGGATCAAAGCTTCCATCGAGCTGACGTCTAACAATATCGAAAACATAATTATTGAGGCAAGAGATAGAATTGGAGGGAGACTACATACTATTACAACTTTGACTGGCAGTCATTTGGATTTGGGAGCGTCTTGGTTTCACGATGGCTTAGTCAACCCATTGCTTAGAAAGTCAATTGATAAAGATAACGTTACATACTATTTTGATGATGGTAAGTCAGCTTATTATAATTCTGAAATAGGTGAATTTAATGAAAATCTCAAATTAGATCCTGTCGTTGATGAGATTAAAGCTTTTTTAGATCTACATTACTCTAGTATTAAACCAGGTAATGACGTCAGTTTAAGAACGGCAGTTGGAGAATATTTAAACTTGCAAAAAAGATTATTAACTGAGAACCAAATTAAATATGCACCTCAAATACTAAGAAGATTTGAATTGTGGATGGGAACGAATTGGAATGATTTGAGTGCAAGATTAATTAGTGCTGCCGACAAGCATCATGGTAGAAATGCCTTTGTCACCAGTGGTTACAGTTCAGTAGTCGAAAATGAAGTTCAAGAATTAGCCGAATTAAACAATTTAAACACGGGTCATGACTTAATCTCTAAGCAGAAAATCTTGTTAAATAAAGTTGTTTCAAAGATATCCTTTGATGAATCCAATAAAATAATCTGTGTTTCTACGAAGAACAAAGATGGCATAATTGAAAAGTATTATTGTGAATATTTGATTTGCTCTATTCCATTAAGTGTTTTGAAGTTGACTGACATTACTGAGGAAGGTATGATTGAATGGTCTCCACCATTACCTGAACCTATCACCTCAGCTTTAGACAGGATCACATTTGCTAAACTAGGTAAAGCATTTTTTGAATTTAACGAGGTTTTCTGGCCTACTGATTTCGATAGGTTCTTCTTTATTCCTAACCACGACAAACAATTAACATCATTAGTGTTACATGGACATCAAGAAGTTCAATCTTTAGGTGATACTATTCCCAATCCATTTGATTATGAAATCACGTTTTTGAATTTATTCAGGGGTACTGGAAAACCTGTAATTGGAGCTACTTTCCCCCCTCCATTAACTGAATTTATTGAGTCGAATCCGCCTCAAATGGTATGGAAATTTTTCAAGCCACTTATTTCAAGGATTAGTGGATCACCAATTGATGAAATCAGAGCTCCGAAAGATGTAATCAAATCCAATTGGACGAACGACCCCTATGCTAGAGGAAGCTATCTTGGGTCGTCAGTTGGTGATGTTCCTGAAGACTGTAAGCAATCTCTTATTGAAGCTCATGATATATTTGATGGAATTGGTAGAGTGAGATTTGTCGGCGAAGCCTTAATTGACGTTGGCGAAGGTTGTGTTCATGGTGCTTGGTTGACCTCTGAAAGAGAAGTTAAAAAGCTGCTACAGATTATTAAAAGTTAATTGAATTCTTTTTCAGATTCATTTATTTATGTTGAATTTAATCTTTGTTCGATTCTGATAGAATCTGTGTTTCATATTTATTGATTTTCCTTAGGCTAATTCTTGTTCTTTCTTTTTTTTATTGTTATGTTTCAACGAAATGAAATATCTATTCCAAAACAAATACAAATTATACAATGTATATAATAACAATAAACACAATCAAAATATTCTAAAAAAACTATCTATTTTGCTCTTTCTCAGCTTACAATTTGTAAACTTTCTTAATGGCAACACCCAGTCTTTCTAAACCGACCTTCAATTCATCTAATGGAACGGCGGCATAAGTACCTCTAAAGAAGAAAGTATTATCGTGAGGTTTGAAGTTTGGAGATTGGAACCAAGAACCTGGAATCAATAAACAACCTTCTTTTAATGCTTGTTCATAAACTGCATTTTCGACTTTCAATGGGTCACTCTCAAATTTAGTTTTGAATTCAGGGTGCTTAGAAGCATCAACAATGATTGTAAAGAACATACCTGCTTCAGGTGGGAAAAATTTAAGAACTTCAGTTGGCATGTTCTTTTGTAAAACATCCATTGTGAAATCTCTTTTAATTGTGTATTCCTTTCTCAATGCAATTAACCAGTCCAAGTATCCTGATTGACCCCATCTACCTAATAAACCTTGAACTAAAGTTTGAGTAAATCCAGAAGGAGTTTGAATTGAAACTTCATGTAATCTAACGAATCGTTCCAATAAACTCTTTTGAGCAACAATCCATCCTAATCTTGTACCAGGAGCTAAAACCTTAGAGAAAGAGTCTAGTCTAATAACTCTACCTTCAGTATCTAAATGAGAGAAAGAGCAAACTAAAGCGTCTAGAAATTCTTGATGAGTTTGTTTTGGCTCATCATAAGAATGTTCTGGGTCTTCAGAGGCACCTTGCTTATATTCATTCATTTGTAAGAAATAATAAGGTTCATCTTCAACAATGACAAAATCATGCTTACAGGCAATATTATAGATTGCTGCTCTTCTTTCAGCTGATAATGAAGAACCCGTTGGATTTTGACCAGTGGAAATTGTGTACAATAGTTTTGGTTTCTTTTTTGATGGATCCCAACTATTTAATAAGTCATCTAACTTTTCAGGGACAATACCAAAAGCGTCCATTGGAACAGGAACAAAATTAACGCCAAGTGGTCTTGCAGTCTCAATAGCCGACGAAAAAGTGTATTCTTCAACTAAGATTGAATCATCAGCATCACAAAATGTTCTCAAAGTGGCGTCCCAGGATTGAGTATTACCAACAGATAAAATAACATCCCATTCCTTATTAGGAATCTTGTGGATTATTTCAGTGTGTTCTCTAACGAAAGAAATTAATTCCGGTTGACCTTCAGTATGGCCATACTGTAAAGATCTGGCCAATGGGACATCAAATTCTTCAACTTTATGTTTGAAAACTTCAGTAGTGACATTGGATTCTTCAGTTGGTTTGGCAGCAATACCATCCGCAAAAGGGGGTAGAGGGGAGAAAGCGGTGACCTTTTCCCATGGAAAGTAGTCAGACATTGGCAACCCACCGCCTAAAAAGACGATGTCTGGCTTGTTGTAGTATTGAAAGGCAACTTTCAAAGGAGAAGCCTTTCTAGATTTAGCCTCAGTAGAGAGCAAATGAGATAAGTCTTTAACGGTCATAATAATGATTATTTGTTGGAGAGGGTAGCAGGCGGGAAGAAATGCAGGAAAAGCGGGAAACAAGGAGTTTAAGTAGTTGAAATGGAAAGTGGAAATTCTGTCGCTGAGATCGAAACCGGTGGCGGTGACTCAGACAGACGGGCTATGTAAGCGGACCGGACAGTCGGCTAATCTAGACTCCACATCTTGCCGCTGATAGCCGTGTTTTAGGCTACAGATTGCAAAACATTAAATTTTACGAATCAGCTACACATATATAAGTTAAAAGAGCTGCCAGCTCGAGAATAAAGCATCATCACAAAACAGAATATTTAATTGTGTATAATAGATTAGTTAGTACATTTCATTGGGCAATTGAAAAAAAAATGAGCTCAAAAAAGACCATACCTGCAAAATAGAGGAAATATAGAGTAGTTCCTGATCAACTATCAACCCTCTAAACTAGACCAACAACAAACATCAATACAGAAATTCCTAATTTCAGGATACCACAACTGGTGCCACCCCATTTATTGACTAATGTATTTCAATAATGATAGTTCGGTATGGATCTACTTTAATCATCTAAACCTTGGTCAAAGAAAGCTGAATAACAATAATCAATATCAGGAGAAGAAAAACAAGTTAAACTAAAATTATTTGACATACAGTTCAATCATGATCCATATTAAATTATCCGTCTTTGAGTTAGGGATAATTCCAGATATTTTTAATAAAACTATATATCAGATTAAGACATTGAATCCAACTTCTAGGATACAATTCGTAGAATTTCAAATAGCCCAGACGAAACATATTGTGGCAAAGATTCATTGAAATAAATTAATCTGTGAAAGCCTTGAAATATATAACTCACCGAATTGTTTCTATAATTCTAAAGTTCAAACATATCCAATAATAATTCAAAGCAACAGTACTCCATTTTGAAAAGACCAAATGAATTAACTTAAATCAAAGGAAAGAGTTCTTTGTTTTTTTCTAAGATGAAGGAAATGCAGCAATATGGGAGGAAACGTTGGTTAAAAAAAAAAACTCTTTCAAAAGTAATAAAAAAAACCCATAACACTCTAGAAAATAAAAATAATAAATAATCAGAACTTAGAGAACTTTGAAGGGAGGAAACGTATAACCTGAAACAATTCAATCAGTCACACAAAATCTCAAGATAACTTCTTAACAATACTTTAAAAGCGGAAGTTTTGAGTTCGCTAAAAAAGGCCTAACAAAATAAATAAAACCCCTAGTCAAAAAAGTCATAGTTCTTAACTAAACTATTGACAAGAACTAATCAATTTAGCAAACCACAACCAAACAATTTAAAATTCTAAAGCAATCTTTCATTTCAAATCATTAAACAAGAACAATTATCAAAAAACATGTCATTAAATAATCCAGAAACCGGAACTTACGACAGTGAAAGCAATGAACGTGAAATCGTGACAGTCTGTAAATATTAAACAAACTGATTTCCATTGTGAATAAGCTCTCCTATATGAAACTGGTAACCAAAGCCAATTACCAAATTTACTGCGTTCTAAGCTGATTTATCTGATATGATTAATGAATTTGATCCTTGCCATCCATAGATGACCAGACTAAGGGTTGATAATGAGAAATATGCAATTGAAAAGAATGAAAGTCAAATAAAGACTACCATGTAAGCATACAAATGGCTATTGAATTGATATATTGGAAGATAAAAAATCAGAAAAGTCGACTTAATTGTGTATGGAGTCTTTACTGAGCTAGTTAACTCAAGCTTATCAACAAAACTATACTCTCAAATTGTTATTATGAAGTTAATCACTGAAATTGAAAATATAAATTGTTCTGGTTCTCTGCCCCGCTTAGCCTGCATTGAGTTATTAAGTAAAAATCTCAAACTTCATTATTAACGTTCTCTAAGTTATATCATTCATAATGAAAAGGGAATAGTTATAAAGTTAAAAAAAAAAACATTTATAAAGGGCATGGGTGTGGTGCGAGGGTATGCCGCCATTCCATCTTTGATCATACCTATGGAGCTACTTAATCATATCAAATCTTTATTGAACATGATAAAGTAAAATAGAGTAATTAATGAGGAAAATGGATGACTTTTTGCATTGATTAGAGGCTCTAATGAGGTCCAAATATATGAAAGTGAGCCTTGTTGAATTGAATTTTGATTGAATTGTCTTAGAAACGTGTTTCTCTTTAAGAATTTTGAAACCGGTGACATTATGTATAAGTTATCAGCAGAATATAATAAAGTATTCAAAATGAATCAACCAAAATACATACCACCTTGAAGCTGGATTTGTCCGATTGTAGGAGTTTCCGGTTATGATTTGCTGGACAATGATGTTATCGGCTCCATCCAAAGAAACAATAGTGATCAGAAGCTGCTTTGTGTCTATACTTCCTAGCCTTTTCAAACTCCAATAAAGGAAGAACGGTGACCCAAGATGTTGAACTAAATCGACAGCAAATTGAGAACGATCGCAGCGAACGCGTCGTTTGTTTACGTTTTTTGTTTTGTTAGAACTTTTACTTTTCCTGGCCTTTCTTTGTGTTCCTTTCCTGATTTCACCTTAAGCAACTCCAGAACGTCTAACCATGGCTGCTACTATCGGTAATACTGCAGATAAGGAAAATCTACTCCCTCAAGTATCTACCTTGCAAAAACCTACCAAGTCCACTACCACTCATTCACCTAACTTATTATCGATCCAAAATGCTTCAAAACTAATTAACGATAAATTGTTGTCTAAAGGGTATTTTTCTTCAAACCCAAGCAAATTACAGAAACTATTGTTCTTATCGACTGATTACGCCAGTATTTTAAATGATTACTCCTCTTTCGATATTAATGAAACTATGTATAAAAATGATAAAAATATCATTAACATAATTTATTCTCTGCTCACTTCACTTGATCAAGACAGCAGCTCAAAAGAATCAGCAATAATGAACTTAAATGCCAAAGATAGAGAGATCAATTCTTTGAGAAATGAAGTTGAAAATTTGAAAAGTCAGTTAAATTCAAAAGAAACCTTGATCCATTCACTAAAGACGGATTTATTCAAATCAAATTTAGAATTAAAAGACTCGAACTTAAAGATTTTTAACTTATCCAATAAGAACAATCAGTTGGAAAAAAACTTCAAGATTTATTCAGACGAGGTTAAAAGAGAATTGCGTAGAAATGATTTTGAGATTGAATCTTTGGAAAACAAATTAACTAATACTCTGAAGAGAAAAAACATAACTATGACTTCTAACATGATTCACAGCAAAAGGCCTAGGTTAGATAATCAGAATTTAGTCAATATAATTGAATCAAATGCAACCTTAAAAGAATCTCTACTTGAAAGTATTGGGTTTTCAATAAATGTCTCAAACTATATTAAGAAACTAAATGAATCGATTAATGCTCCACCACCCCAACCTCACTCATTTGTACCAACAACAAATGACTTATTAAAGTTGGATTTGTCCAAGTATAACATCAAAAATTTAGATCAAGTATATTTGAACTTGATTAAATCGTTTGTTGTGGAAAATAATGAAACTTCAACAATTGAAGATACTTTTAAATTCAAAAAGCGGAAAGATGTATCCGATAAGCAAGTTGAAATCGATAATCTAAATAAGAAGCTGAAGGATATAGAAAATAATTATGAACGGGTGTTAAAGGTTATGGAAAACTGGAAGAGTTTCCGAAATGATGAATAGCTTTCTTTTATTTCATTCTTTTTTTGTTTGGTGTACATTATATATGGCTACTTGTTTTTCATTTATCATTATTTGATTGTTGTGTTTCTCTACTTTTGTATTTTTGTTATCATGTAATTTTATAATTTAACTCTGTAAATCTAATTAAAGTACTGATTTTGAAATGTGCATACCTGAAATGAAAGAGAAGAATAGTATTTTTTGAAAAAAAATGTACGCAAGATCACAAAGAAAAAAAGAACAATTTAGTAAACAATAGTGATTGAATATGAACATAAGCAAACATAAACATAAACATAAACATTAATATAAATCAAGTTAAACTAAACCAATTCATATCTTTCATTCTGGCTGACTGGTGGTTCATAGAGAGTGTAATAATCAACTAACTCTCTATTCAAATTAGCTTCGCCTAATAAAGGTAACTTGAACAAATTTCTGATTGAATAGCTCTCACCGTCTCTTTTTAAAAATAAAAAGTCTAACCAATTTGTTATGAAACCGTAATTAAATCTATAATATCTGGATTTACCCGAAACATTGCCGAAATTTCTGTCGTTGTTTTCTTTATGTAATAAATCTGTAACCAAAAAAAATTGAGTTATACCCAAAATCTTAAAAACTGATGATCTCATCACAGATTCTGGAACAAAGAAAAATACTCTTCTTAGCCAATTAGCTTTTCCGGTTCTTATAGGATGTTGATCATCAATTAATTCTTCTTCTTCGATTGGAACAGACCCACCATTAGCATTTGGATCATATATTTCATTTCTCTTACCCAATTCAATTGTTGTTAAGCCAGCTGAAATTTGAATTGATTGTCCAACCACCAACATTGTCAACCAAATTAATTGAAATGTGGACCATAAGTATATATTATAAATAAAGGGAGAGCCCAAATGGCCGGAACATAACTCATCTCCCAAAATATGGCACGAATGTTCAATTTCATCATTCAAATCCAATTCATCGAAATATTCATAGGCTAAGTTACGGTAGGCTATAATTGCAATTTCCAAGGCAATTATAAAGCCAAAAAACAATTTATGATTTCTAACCGCAATATCATTATAAGTCCAAGGGCAATAATGATCATATCTTGCAATATTTCTTTGCTTTTTATGAGAATATCTTGATCTCAATGGTATTCTTATCAATGTATTAATGCAAAAACTTTTTGAATCATATTTTCTCTCGTTAATCAAATCTACAATTGACTTTCTAATTTTCTCATCATTATTTGAATCACTTGGAATGTTACCTGGGTCTAAAAACATTGTTTTAAAATATGAAGCAACAGTTGCAGTACCGGATAATAAGAAAATAAAATTTAAGAAAGGTTCATCAAAAAATGTATTTGGTAAAATTTTAAATAACCAGGTTATAATACACCAAAATGCCGTCGACGAAAAAAGGCCGGCAAAGAATGGAGAGTGTAACATAACATTCGGATCTTCCCTTAAAAAACTTGAAACAACAAATTTTTTTAATAATATGATCTGAATCATAAAAAGGAAAACAGCAAAAATGATCTTAAACAGTAAAAACCCATCTGTAACAATTGAAAATCCTAAAGCTAAAACAAAATATGGGCTGAAAAATGTAATCAACTTTGCTTGTCTTTCAGTAAATATAAACTTTAGTTTTTCTCCGTCCTTGTTTACACCAATTTCATTTAAAACTGAATTAAACATATCTGAGCAATTCATATCACTGGCAATATCATCACACGTTTTGTCTTCTTTTGTCTTTAATGACAAATCAGATCCTGATTGAATTAATGATAAAATACAATCTCTAGAATTTTTTACCAATCCCCAATGCAGAGGTAAGAAACCGTCACTATCTTGAATATTAGGGGTAGCACCAATTTTTAACAGATATCTAATGGTAAGTCTGTCACCTTGATAAGCTGCCCAATGTAATGAGGTTCTTTTATTTGGATCGGTAGAATTAATATCTATCTTTGTAAATTTTGTTAGATAAATAATCATCATTATATTTGAAGATAGCGTGGCGGAATGAAGTAAATTAAAACCTTGTAAATCCACAACAGAAACATCTGCATGACATTGTCTAATTAAATAGTCTGCAATATAAACTAGACCATATCTGACACACCATTGTAGGGGAGTTGATTTAAAATCACCACCTTTATAGTCAATATCTGCATTTTGACCTACCAAGTATTTCACTGTTTTTAGTCTATTATTTATAGCAGCCCAATGTAGTGCAGTGACATTGTCCTCAGGTAGAGTGTCATTGACTTTCACTTTGCCAGACTCTAACAATTCTGATAATGTTGTAACATCACCTCTTTGGGATGCATACATAAAAGTTCTCAAATTAGTTGTATGAGGATCATCCACATTAAAAGATGTATTCTCATTTCCACTTTCATTGCCAGTCGTTAATTGCAATTGAGAGTCGTCTAAATCAATTTCATGAAGGGCCTCTCTCGAATCGATGGTTGCCATATCGTCATCTTTGGAATTGTTCTCGTTGCTGTTGTAAGGGTTGGAGTTAGTTAATTCAGCTGAGTTCAAAGTTTCCAGCTCCGTGGCTGATACTGATTTTCCTTCAAGAACAGTTTCGGGCATTGTTCTGATTTGATAAAGAAAGAACTTCCAGGAATTCTAGTTTAGAAATTTAGTTGTGATAAGTTGAAGGACAACTAACAACACTTCAAAAAGTTGTGCATTTGAAGTGAGCGCAGTTTATCGAGGCTGTGTTGTTCTCTTCTTGGCTGACATGAGAAATTACGTAATTACGTAATTACGGAGAATTTTAGACGGGGCATCATATTAAATTAAATTAACAAAAAATGAATGAACAAAACGTACGATTAAAACAAAAAAGGTATAAATAAAGAAGGGATGTAAGTGTCTAAGCTGGGATAACTCTTAAAGTGTTAGAGTGACCAGCACCACCAGTATGACCTTGAATAACAATAACTGGTTCACCTCTGGAAACAAATCCTAACTTAATACATTCTTTAACAGCATGTTCAACTCTATCCTCGACATCAGCACCCCAATCATCTGACTTTGGAGCATTATAGTAATAAGGATAGACACCTCTATACAAGTGAGAAAATCTAGCAGCTCTCTCATTTCTAGTAACCATAATAGTTGGACAATTTGGTCTGTACTTAGAAACCAATCTAGCAGTGTTACCTGAAATAGATAAAACGATAATAGCCTTGGCATCTTGTTCAAAAGCAGAAGAGACAGCAGCAATTGCAATTGTTTCTTCAATTGAACATGGTTTAGGTTGGGCTTCTCTCAAATCATCAAAGTTAGATAAGTAAGGTAAAGCCTTTTCAGCAATTAAACAAGTATTGTGCATCATAGAAACGGCCTCAATTGGGTAGTTACCTTTAGCAGTTTCACCAGATAACATAACACAGTCAGCACCATCTAAAATAGCATTACCAACATCAGAAACTTCAGCTCTTGTTGGTCTTGGGTTATATGTCATTGATTCTAACATTTGAGTAGCACAGATGACTGGTTTACCAGCTTTATTACATTTAGCAATTAATTGTTTTTGAACAATGAAAACTTGTGGAGCTGGGATTTCAATACCTAAATCACCTCTTGCAACCATAACACCATCAGTGACAGCTAAAATTTCATCAAAATTATTCACACCTTGTTGATTTTCAATTTTAACAATAATCTTGATGTCTTTACCATCTTCACCTAAAACCTTTCTGATTTCCAGAACATCATCGGCAGTTCTAATAAAAGAGGCAAACACCATATGAACTCTATTTTTAACACCGAATCTTAAATCGGCCTTATCCTTTTCCGATAAAGCAGGTAAATCAACATCTGTATTTGGTAAGTTAACACCTTTATGAGAACAAATTTTACCAGCATTGATTGATCTAACTCTTAAAGTTTGATCATTAACGATTTCTAAAACTTCGAATGATAAAACACCATCATCAACAAAAATAATCTTACCAGCTTCGATAACTTTAGTAATATTTTTGTAGTCAATGTACATAATAGAAGCATCAGACAGTTCTTTGTACTTATCATCAGTTGTAAAGATCATATCATGTTCAGCTGGGATTGGGTAATCAATGTTATCTTTAGTAGTACCGGTTCTAATTTCTGGACCTTTGGTATCTAAAGCAATTGCTAAAGGTCTACCTGGGAAGATTTCTTCAGACTTTCTAGCGTTATCAATGACAGATTGATGGTATTCGTAGGAACCATGGGAGAAGTTCATTCTGCAGATGTTCAACCCAGCTTTTCTTAGCTTGACCAACATCTCTGGAGAGTTTGTTTTTGGACCGATGGTACCAATAATTGAAGATCTTCTGTACTGGTGCTCTGGAGTAGCAGTGACATCTAGGGAAGTTAACCAGTTGATTTTAGACATGTTTGATATCAGTGTAGATTGAGGATAGAGGATGAGATTGGAAGACGATTGAAAGTGACAATTAAAGGTGGAAGGCAGGAGAAAAAAGCAGGAAAGCCAGGAGTATATAAATGAAAGCAGCAAGTAAGTTGTCCGTTTGTCCAACCGAAAAAAAACAGCGCGTCATATAAAAGGAGTGGTGGGATCCGAGGAGGTTGGGTGGGAGCTAGAGGGAGCTAGAGGGAGCCTGGAGGAGCTACTTTGGGCTGTCTGGGCTGTCTGGAGGGCCAATGGAGAGATGAAGAGATTCTGCCTAGTTCTTAGGTGTCTTTAAATACTAGAGATGGGTCTACAACTGAACAGGCAGACAGGTAGATGGGTAGAACTCTGATATCCGGTGCAAGGGTGCTCATCGGCGGAGATGGCTCAGAAAACACGGAACACAACATGCCTTCAACACTTGGTGCTCCTCAGACACATAATCTCAGGCCCAGGGACCAAGAACGTCCTGAACCAGATATTGGAGGAACTTCTGGTGTGTAGGATAGAAATTTACTAGTAGTGCTGTGCTGTTATTTAGTTTAGCTACAGCCTTAGGCTTCGATGAGCTAACTGTACTCCGAGATATCGGACAATTATGTGCCTGGCCAGGCCTGTTTGCAGAGGCTTTGCTAGCTCGTGTTTACTGTTCATTTTACCTACGATTCTGTTGTGAGACGATTACACGTGGTTAGCATCAACACGTTAAATGAGAAAGAAGAAGAAATCTAGTTGATTCATCAAAGGTGAAATTTCAGTGGAACGTGATACTAAACGAGCGAGAATACTGCCGAAGAGCGCTGATAGCGATTGGTGGATCTCAGAGCTGCAGTGCTACAGTATCATGATTACCTTTCTCTGTTCTTTCCCTGGTCTCTCCTTTAAAATACCAGCAAGCAAAATTTTTACCTTAATCAGAATATATTTTTCCAATCTCCGTACTGATTTCATTATTATGGTAAATCTATACAGAGAGCTTAATCTTCACTTCAAACTTGTTAATCATTCTCTAATTCGTACTGGTGGCATATGAATGACCCTAGAAGTGGGATCTCTCTTTGTTTCAACTCCAAACTTCAGATGGAGAAGTTTTTCTTACAAAGGAATCATCTTGTTTCTAGGCAATCCTCTTTCCTATTATACATAGTTTATAATCTTGCGAAGGTTTGGCTTCCATTGATGGTTATTTAGTAACTCTAACTCAGTAACAAGAAAATCTCAAAATTACTTGTTCAGAACACACATTAAGATTACGGGAACTTTTTAATATCAAATCAAAAGATGTGTTAAAAAGTGAAATTCTGGGATAAAAAGGAGATTTTGTCATTTGGACGATTCTCACCTTATCCCATTGCTTTTCGGCAGATGGTGAATAACTCTAATGGACTAACTACCAAATCAACGCTTACGACACAAAATTCGTGTTTTTCTTTAAGCAATACTAGAATTTCAATGAACTAACTAAAATGTTTGTCGTAGCTGATTATTTGAAAATGCTCTTAATGTCTTCCAGTGGAAGAAGATCTTGATTCAGAGCATCATTTAGAAACATAATTACATACCTAATTCTAGTGGGTCTGAAAGGTATTCCAGGGATATCCGTTTGTGTTGTGTAATGAACCTTGGTTGGGGAAATTAAAATTAACGAAGAATTATCAGGAAAACTATAAGGATATACAAAATTTGGTTTACAATATCACATGAAATAGCACCTCTGCTATCTCGACGTTGAAATACGAAGTTCTAGAATATTGAACACAAGAACCGTCTACAACTCTCAGGATAATCACGTACGTATCTTTAACTTTTTCAGAATCTTCTTAGAAGAAAATAAGCCAAACTAGAATAGTGCTATATAAGAATAGCTAAAGCTCTAGTGTATTTGCACACCTTACACAGGAGTAGTCTAGTTGCGATCTACAATTTTGTACATAGAAGGGTAGAAAGACGGGATAAGTTGCGGCGTTCACTTTGTGACTAGCGCCGGCATTCGAAGTGAGAAAACAGTTTTTTGGGAAACTTATATCGTCCATCATTATTGGTGTATACCATGTAAAGAGACGAACAGATGCTGGCCAAACTGGCGGAAAAGTCTCCCTCCTAAGTAAAACAAATCTACCCGAGGATGTAGGCCACAAAACGAGAGTAAAAATAGAGTTGGTGCCCAGTTCGCCGAGCCGGTCACCCAAAAGCGATCCGTCCCTTACAACAGTTCAGTCTCCCGAACCATCAAAATGACGGTATTCTTAAGAAAAAGCCCAATGCCAACACCTTCCTGTCACAAGTGCCTGTCCCCTAATCCCCAAACAAAACCCACGTAGTGCTAACAAATCCCCCCGAACAAGCGCCCGTTTCAAACTCAAACACCGGTACCGAGCCGCACTCGCCTCTTCAACTTTTCCTAGTTTTTGACGTACTTATTTATAATCAGATTCACCAACACCTTATTTAAACAGGGTCCTTTCCTCTTCCGCTCAACCTACACTGGCACTACACTCTAGAATTGCCGGCCATACCATGTCACAGATAGACCAGCATCCTCCGGCTCTGTCTTTGCTTCAGTTCACTGCTCAGGCAAAGCAACTTCCATCCACACAAACCACTGCTACGCCTTCTCAGACGACGGCGACAGCATCAACAACCATGACCACAGCATCGCAAGACAAGAGGCCCGTGGCTAAGAAGGCTTGTCTTGCCTGCAGAGACAAGAAAATTAAGTGTGATGGTGAAATACCTCCTTCAAATGCGCCTTCAACTACGACCAATAACGGAAAGACAAGGTTGACTCCTTCTTATAAGAAATGTTCTAACTGTTTAGCTGCAGGAATCGACTGTGTATTTGTTAAATCCAATAGAGGTGGCAGACGGAAAAAAGGCACTGTTTCTGATATACAGAAACCTCTTAACTTGAACTCAAATCCATCTGCTAAAGCTTTACAACCAAATACTAAGAGACCACGTACAGCATCTTCTAATGATAATTTTACGCAACGACAGCAACAACAAGGACCACCGCCACCTTCAGGTCCTGTATTTTATCCACCAAGTCAAGTGAATTACTCCAACCATCAGAATTATGCTCCTTCACTTAATTTACCTCCCCCAACGAAATCAACCATTTCTGTTTCTCCAGGTACTTCTCAAACTGGCTCTTCTTTCTTATTGCCTCCCTTGCGCTCGGATAATAAATCTTCTTTAAGTGACAATAGATCAGACTCCTCATCATCTTCACAGGAAACTGGCTCCAGTAGCTACAATTATGCAAATTATTTCCCTCCTCCATATTCTCATGGCTATCCTCCGTTCTCACCAGGGCCACCAGGTCCTTATGGCCCACATGGTCCACATGGTCCACATGGTCCACATGGTCGTCCAGGCTCACCAGGTCCTCCAGGTGGTCACTTTAGACCAGGCTCACCAGGTCCCCCAGGTCCTCCAGGTCCCCCAGGCCGTCATTTTAGATCGGGATCTCCTGGGCCAAGACATCATCATCGTCATTGTAGAGGAAGAAGTAGAGGCAGACATGGAATGCACCATCTATTACCACCACCTCCTTTTGGTTATGGTCCTCCACCTCTACATGGATTTCCTCCAGGCCCTCATCTTCTGCATGGTTTCCCACCACCACCACCACCACCTCCATTTATGTTTTCGTATGGTCAACAGCAAGGTTTGACAAAACAATCATCTACCTCTCAAGATAAAGCAAGCACCATACTCCCATTAGATTCAATTTCTCAAATCAATAAAAGCCCCCCATCCAAAAGTGATGTTTATGATGGTTCCACGGAACACTGGGTTATGGAGCAACAAAATAATACTTCAAGTGAAGTCAAATCAAGCTTTACTTCGTCGTCATCTAAGGAAAAGAAGTCTAATAATAGTGTTGTTGGTACTTCATCAGAAAAAATCAAGAACACATGCAGTATAGTTGAGCTTTGCTCAAATAATGATGAATCCCAAGTACGCTCAAAGTCATCCCATCCAGCTAGTAGTATTTATGAAGTGGTTGGCGGTATTGAAGAAAGTGAATTACTAAATATACAACTTGCCCATTATGGTTTACCTAATATCAGGACCGTTAATTTATTAATTGATATTTTTTTCAAATATGTCCACCCATCTCATTTGGTGCTACCAAATAAAAATTTATTCATCAAAAAATTTTCAGTCTCTAATGATTCAATTGCTGTATTAGCTTCCATGTTTTCAGTTGCAATTAGGTTCATATCTCCAAATGAAATAAATGACTGTTCAATTTTGAATGAGAAATATTGGTTGGATATTCTTGAAAAATATAGAGATGATTTACCGTTACACGCTGAACTGTTAACTATGACTTTTACCTGCCGTCATAGTAATGATGATCAATTGAAACGATGTTATAATGCAATTGAAAATGGTAACTTACTAAAAGTCTTGGAACCGAAATCAAATCAAGAATTGAGTGATTATTTGGAAGCTATATCATTGAGACAATTAGTTGATAAGGAATGTCTGACAAGATTGGTTTGGAATGTTTATAAATTTCAAACTTTTAGAAGAATTAGTTTTGGTTATCCATTCAATGAAAAATCAACTTTTAAATTTCCAGAGACTTTAGAATTACCTGTTAATGATATTGATTACTATATTTGCTCTTCGAATTTACAAACATTCAAAGATCAATATATCAAGAAAACAATTTCTCTCAATCAAATTGATTTTAAAAATCCAAGTCAAGATGTTTTGTATAATGCATTGGCAGTGATAATATCAGTTAGATTGCTTGACCAAATTATGGATTCAATCTCGAGAGATGCCTTAATTCCCGAAAATATAATTAAATTTGATTCACAAATTAGTAATTTAAACAAATCTGATTGCTTAAAACCTTATGTGTTGATTAATGATTTAATTGTGATTGATTCAAATCTATTATTGGCGAAGATGATCAACTCCTTAAGTGGTTTGATTCTACATTATTCGTTATCAAAAGATTTGATTTTGATTAAACCCAAAGCTTCAGAAGTTGTCAATTCAAATGTTAATCTTATGAACGATTTTCCAAATGAACTCCCAGTTCCATCAGATTTGCCAAGATTTAATCCATCACCAACAACCAGTAAAAAGTTCAGATCAATTATCTCTCAGTTAACTTCATCCTTGGAAATTATACAACTGGTTGAATTAGCCGAAGGTATGATTCCTGAATCCTTAACTTATAATAAGATTTTTAAGACGACATTGGGGCCAGCAACCATTTCATCTAACGAAAAGTCATGGTATTCAGTTGATGATAAGTTCAGCAAGGTCACAAATGTCCCACTGACAAATGAGACCTGGATTCAATATCCCCAGTTCTGCTTAACTATAGTTGCTTCAAATTGTGTTCCAATAGTTTGCTCTTTAATGCTCATCTGGAAGAAATTCAAGTTTAGTTTAGACAAAGGTAAAGTTCTAATTAAAGATGAAAATGAAGATATAATTTGTGAAGTTGAATATTTAGATGAGGCAATTCTAGAAGCTATGGAAAAGATTGGCGCTTTTAAAGAACATAACGAAATGATCACTTATTTATTGGAGAAATTAAGATTATTAAATAGATATTTAAATTCAATGAGTAGATACTATGGTGAAATTAAGTTAGCTAATTTTCAAATTGATAAATTAATTGATCATATGTTGGATGTTGGTAAGGATTGATTCACACCTTCTATTTTACTAAGCATTGATGGATTTTTGCCTTCCAATTGGTTGGTTCATTGCTTTGAACCTTTATTTTTTTTTATTATTCTTTTCTGCATTTCCTTTCACTTAACAACTTTTGGCTTTTGGTACTTTTTTTCTTGTTTTGATGCTTACTTTAAATTATTATATACTTTTTTGGCTTTTGATTCCCTTTTTCATTTGTATATTTATTGATTGAGTTCCTTGCTTGTCGCTTTTCTTTTATGTTCTGTGGTCATTCCATTTATTTCCCTCCCCATTTTTGTCATAAATCGTTATCTTAGATATATATGATCCGCATAATTACGTTACTTGAATTAAAATTCGAACTGGAAGAAAACCTTCAATACTTCAAATCCTTGGGGTTCTTCGATATATATATACTGTTTTGCATACGATTACTTTGGATGAGGGTCTTCATATATTAGTATCAAAAGTTCTTTGAAGAAACCCTATATTTTTAACTATCAGTTGGATTTGTAAATTTCTATTTATATACCGAGAAGGAGATCTCCATAATGATAATTATACACAATTGGACAGAACTGTATGAAACGTAATCAGAATTACATTAATGAACACAGTCAAAGTGTTCTAACTTAACCCAGAAAGTGTTAAGTTCAAACGAAACAAAAAAGCAATGATCAGAATAATCAACAAAGAATTCGAAATTGATAAACGCGAAGGTTGAGTAAAAAACTAAAAGAGGTGCAAAAGAATCGAGTTAAAAACAGATAAGAATGTTCGTGACAGTAGGAAAGTTAATCATAGAAAGGAATGAATAACGAGGAGAAAATAACAAGAACAAACATTGAAACACATGAATAATTTAAATAATGTAGAAATAAATATTTGGAAAGGAAAACTAAAAAAATTTAAAACAAGAATCTCTAAACAGAATTGAATCACAAAATCGAACAAGTGGCAGTAAACAACACCTAATAAAACTTAAATAAAATTACCATCATATCTCTCTAACCAAAACAGAAAATGGACATGAGAACACAGAGAGATATCACAAAGGAGTAATGAAACCCCAAACAAAACCAATGAGCGAAAAATAAGAAAAATAGTAAATCAAGAAGTACACAGGAACAAAAAGCGGAAAAGGGTAATGGAATGACGATAAGATGTGAGGTGAAGGGTATGAATAATAAATCACAAGAGTGGACATAATTATTTATTTATATTTGGTAACCATGCTTGAACATCTATTAGTTTCAATATGATTTTCCAACCAGTCGTTATTATTTTTAAATTGTTTATAACAACCAGCACATCTACCTGGTGTATCACCTCTACCGGAAGACTTTGTACCAGTTGGGTAAATAAAATGAATTGCTTTTAAATGCGTTTTAAAGGTATCTCTTCTTGAAAATCCACCAGTTGGATGACAATTAGTGCCAATAATTTCTATATGCTTACTAGTAGTCGACTTTTTCTTAGACGACGACAGTATTTTTGATCTAGTGTGATGCTGTAATTCCAAATCAGAAGTTTCTTGACCAGTTGCGGAATAAAAAGGGCATGTAAATGGTTTTCTTGATTCATGCTTCTTCATGTGTCTTGTTAGATAAGATTTGACTTTGAAGGATGTTTGACATATCGTACACTTATATGGGTGAATATCTGAATTATTATTGGAAGAGTTGGAAGTGGTAGGAGTAGAAGGAACATTGGATGAAGCTGAAGTATTTGAATTTGATCTTGAAGCTTCTGCTGGTGGTGGTGGGATAGTTATTTTAATATCTATTGGAGAAGGGTTACTGGATGAGCAATCATTGACTGATTCATCAATTGCAGATAACGAAGTATCGGTCAATCGTTTCTTTAATCTTTTAGCTTCGTCAGTTAAAAGTCCTAATTCTTCTTCAATCAATTCTTCATCCTCATATTGCTCAAATGAATCACGTCTTCTCTTGAGATTAGTGAAATCAACACCGGTTATTTGGGTCAGAACATCTAATGGTAACTTGGTGATGATTGAGTTGATTCGTGATGGACCTTCTCTTCCTATTTGCATACAAAGTTCATCATCTAAAGCAAAATCATCATTATTATTAATGTCATCTTCGTAGTAATCAATGTCGTTTTCATCATCTTCGACATCAGAATTAAATAAGTATGTATCATCGTCAAATTCATTATTACTTGATGAAGAAGTTGAAGGTCTTGAAGAAGGTAAAATCATCGTAGGCATACTATTGTTTAATTTATTTAAAGATGCTTTCTGATCACCATTATAAAGAAAATCAAATTTAAATATCTGATTTGAATTATGCATATCCAATAACATGTCATTATCAGAAGACCCCATCGAATTTGAAGATGGAGGTCCATCCAGAACAAATTCCTGCAAATCCCAACTCATAGGATTTGAAGAGGTGAAATCATACTCAAATTCGCCAACAGCACATGGTCTAAGTGTTCTAGAATTAGTTTTAAGGGATTTGATATTATCAAAATTAAGAGAAGGGAATATATTGTCATTGATCGGTTGAAAGAGTTCCTCAGCGTATGTAGCTTTACTTTTTTCTTGTGGTGAAACAGGGAAAGCAAGACCTTTTATGACATCTAAAGTACTTACAAATACTTTAGGAATATTTGATATTGATAAATTGGGAAATATAAGTTGATTGATAAATGTCATGTTGAAACGTCAAGAGTGTTGAAGAAGTCGCTGAAGAAACTGGGGGTAAAATTATTGAAACAAGGGGCAGACAAATTGATATTTAATATGAGTTATACTTGTAATTAGATATCGATCAGAGGCTATACCCAAAGTGTGGAGTTGTGTTGAGAGGTATCAATTATATATCTACTGTGGACAATGATGAGAAAAAAGCACAAAATTGTGGTGAAGAAAGTGGTGATCTCTCTTGAGTTTTATAATAAAGACTTTTCAGTGATCTCTTCGTGAACTTGGGATGCAATCGATCTCCTATTTTTGAGTTGTTTCAAAAGAAGTGCTATTTCGTACTGGTATCTATAGTTTCTTAAGACACTTTTGGTTTAACCAGAGGGGGGTAAGTTGGAAATATGATAAAGAAAGGATGATAGATGGGATGCCAAAAGCAAAATGCCGTGCCAGTAAACGGACCAAGACCGCCGCACGCCTGCACGCCGCAAATCGGTTAATCCTCGAGGTAACGTTGCATATGCAACAATCACAAGATGCCTTTATGAGTGAGTTCTTGAGTAAGCTAGATCAAATTAAAAGTATCTTAGCTACAAATTTCTATCGGTCTTTGTTCGCAAATTAAATAAATTGCATTTCTATTAACAGTAAAACATGTGTTTCGATATCATGGTCTTAAAGCTCCCAATTACACCTGCGTGAAGGCAGTTCCTCTCCTCTCCAAAGAGTAAGTGCTAGCGAGATAGCATGCAGCTCCGCGGTAAGCGTCGGTTATTCTTAGTACTATTTCTGGTTGAGTTTCTAGGTAGAATTAACAATTAAATTTAAGATATTCGGTTAAGAAGTGCGATTTTCCAAAAATTAACTGTATTTTGATTATATATGGTAGCTCTTTTAAGATTTTGATAAGCCAAGTAAAAACCTCGATTACCTAGTTTCTTAAAGAAATGAAATTCGACCGATTGATTCACATATCTTTAACTAGTTTCTATTAAACTACCTTCTTAAATGCATTTATTATAAATTTACGTTCCCACCTCCCCGATTCAGTTGAAATGTATCTATTCCAAAATCTTTTGCTAATTCTTTCTGAGAAAACAGAACTACAAGTAAAGATAAGTCAAGTCTAACAATACACGAACTCACGAACAAATTTTAATTAATAACAGAAAAGCGCAGATAACAGAAAAATAGAAAAGACAAAAAGCAAAACATTAAATATTAAATATTAGACAGCACCCAAGAAATCACCGGTATAAGTATAGTTGGAATTTCATAAAAGGAGGTGAACATGAAAAACCAGATCCTAACAAAATCGAACGAATGAAGAAAAACTATTCTATAATTCTAAAAGTAATCAATAACGAAAAAAAAATTAACAACCAGTTAACTTATTTTTAGGAAATGAGTAACCTGCCATTTCCCAAGATGTGTTATTCCAATTGTCATAAGCATCAGGATGAGCTTCAATATAATCGTAAGTAGGATAGTCGGATGGATCACAAGTTACACTAACTGCATCACTGGGTTGATAAATTCTGACATAGTCAACGGAAAGAGTGACAGGGAATGTTATCGAGTTCCAATCAATATATGCCCAATTATTAGAAATACCCAGATTAAGAACCATTGACATTGGCTCTTTAGAAATTCTTCGCCAATCAATATTACCATTTGGAGCTAACGCTTTGGCATGCAGTGTAAATGTAGCACTATCACCAACAAACCATCTACAGTAACCATCATCATCATCATTTAAATACTCATAGGCATATTTTTGAAATTGTGCTTCTGTATCCCCAAATTCATACCAAGTTGTATTTAAAGTCGTAGTCGCAGAAACAGCTTGTTGATTGGGCCCGCCAGCATAAGTATTCATCGTAGTAATTGAAGCATTGTGAACTTCAACCCAATTGTAATCCGGCATATACCAAATATCCATAGGAGCAATTTGCATAGATTGAGAGGCGACACCACATAAGATAGTTGTATCAACTTCCCCTTCAATAATATCGATTTCAGGAGCACCTCTACCCGTGCCTTGATTTGGGTGGTCTTCGTCATCGCAGGTACAAGAATTTAATCTTTGACCTGGTAAATATGATATACCATCAGGAGAAGATTGATTATAAGTAATGCCACTATCACATGCTTCATATGTATAGGGCCAAACTCCTTCAGTAGTTGCCATATATCCAGGTCTACCTAAATTACCCATTGACCACATACCAGGCCAAAGGCCACTAACATTACCATAATTTGGTAATTGAGCAGAAACTTCCATAACACCCTGTGTAAAACACATTCTATTCCAAGAGTGTAACATACCCGACCTATAGAATAATTCATGGTTTTTAAAGGCATCCATTCTAAATTGGACAGTGCCATTAGCAGTAGTAACTGCATCAGGGTCATACCATTCTAAATCACGAGTAGCACCATAATAAAAATCAGGGGCATACCAAAATTGATCATCACCGTCATAAAAGGTTCTACCTTCTGCATTAAATTCATCGGAAAAGACTAATTCCCAATCAGAACCATCTGCAGCTTGTCTGGTTTTCACAGATTCAGGAGTGTCTGGATCAATTAATGTAGTTCTTATACTACTTAGTTGTGGATAAGTATATTCAGTTAATTGAATATACGTTTCACTCCAACTGCCACTGGATACTTTCTCAGTGACCCCAGTGTAAGTCAAAGCAGGTAAAACAACAAATAGTGCCAAAAAACCTAAAGCCATACATATAAAGCCGATTAAACTGTACATGGATCTTCTATCCATATTTTTCAAATCATTTCTAAATCTGTGTTTCTCGTATTCAGCATCAGCTATTGGATCTGGGTTGTGTAAATAATCATCTGCTTCCTTCTCGGCGATATGTAATGGAAATTGAGAGGCTGGGTAACCACCAAATGGGGAAAATTCAGAGTCTATTAAAAAACTATTATTTTTTTCATCAATCAAGGAATTAGATTCTGAAGCGAATGGTTTGTCTTTAGAGTCCACTAACTTTTGGGTAGAGCTATTGCTCGAACTTACTCCTGAAGTAGGCAAGCCAAGCCTACTTCCTGAAATACTCTGGGGATATCTATCAAATTTCCTTGGTGTTAATTCGCCTAATAAATTCAAAGATGACGAAGCACCAATGGTAGTTAACATTGAATTTGTAGAAGATTTGTTATTTAAACTTGTTTTGAGTTCTGGTTTTGAATAGTGGGAGGATCCTCCGTCACCATCAACATCACCATCAGACGACGAGGAACTTTCCAAAGCATTTGAGTTCGTGTGGTGTGAATTGTTTAGAGTATTTGAGGACTCATCTGAACTCTTGGAAGTATTTGTACCAAAAGGAGATCTGTCTGTAAGGTTTCTAGGAGAGGCCATGATGTTATAGCTGTTAAAGTGCAAATTATGAGGATTGTCTCGGAAGTTTAAATATAGTGTATTTTTAACGAGAGGAAAAAAGATGAGCACGCAGTTGAGCTACCTTAAGCTTCCAGAACAGGGAGTATGGCTAAATGAAAGAGTGATATATGACCAGAGAATAAAGAACAGAAGCGTAGTGAAACAGGTGGTCAAAACCAATAAACTTAATTTAGCTTAGTCCATTAATTTCATTAATTGCTTTATTGTTGTTCGTTCTGAATTCGAGCGTCACAGCTTACGACAGCCAAAATGTTGTATATGCTATGACCAATCGCAATGATCGCTATTAATTCAGATGGCGCCTCCCTCTACGAGGTTCTACATCCTTCTTTATAATTAGAAAACGAGCAATTCTATTGTACATATAGCTATTTACAGTTCAACTTTGAACATCCAGTAAACTACATAGATCGTCAATGAGCATGTTAGCATTAGTCCATTGGCAGCATCTTTCCAAAATAGTGGTAGAATATAAAGCTAATGCTTTAACCATAGTAAACTTCTCTTCATCGTCACTATTATTATTAGGCGTTTTAACCGATATACTATTCTCATAGCCTGTCTTATTATCTAAAGTTATCGCTAAATATTTATTAGCGTTATCTTCAATTTCTTGTCGTTGCAAAACAATATCCAAACTTTTACCATATTTAGAAATTTTTTTAACACTAATTTGGTCAAAACAACTGAAATTATAAAACCAGCAAACTAAAACAGATATGTAAACTGCAAATGGCGCACTTGGGACAACAGATAAAGTCTCAGGGTTTGAAAATATCATTCTTAACAAATTGCATGCTTCTATATTTGAGTGATAGCCATTTTTAGATTTTGCCCATGCTTGAACTATTGCCTCGGACCTATGAACTTCAACGGTATTAAATTCAACTCTTTCAGGTGATAAAGCTCCACCAATACTAACGTCAACAGATGAAGATGATGCAGATTCACATGAACATTTATGCTTGACATGATCTCTATATTGTAATAGTGTATCAAAATCACAATATAATCCCAATAAGCCAACATTGAATACAGTAATATTGGACCAAAACATAGGCGTGGTACCATAATCATTTAGAGGTTCAAATAAATCCTTCGATTTTGTTTCAGAGCTTGTTGATAAGTTTGTTAATTCAATATGGTTATGAAAATAAGTTCTCCAACTAAATAGGGCTTGTTCAATTTTAGCTGCAAATGCGTTCAGTTTACTTAAAGGAACAATATGCACATCTAAAATCGATATGTGCCTCAGTTCCCTGATCAGTGATAAAGCACCATGCAAAAAGATGAATCTTGAAAATTGGGGGAAACAATTCAATTGATATTCCTTTTGATTCTTTTTATACGGCTGCATTAACCTCCTAATAGAAAACAAAAAATTTGGCCATTTACCTTCTGCTTTAATATTTGGAATTGGAACACCCACCGTATTCATTGATGATTCGTGGTTTGATATAACATAAGGCTTTTGGCTTTTGTTGATGTTGGCTCTATTATGTAATACTGTTGGCTGTTTTTTATAGTTTTCCAAAAAGCTAGTTGGATCCCTAGAATACCAAACTGCATCAGTATAAGGTAAGTCAAGCTGAATCTTAAAGATAGATATATTTTGGTTCTTAGAAAAGAAGAATGATGATTGTGCGTCCAATAGATATCCAAAGAATGCTATTCGTTTTAATGATTCATATTTAACCCAATCAAGCCATAATCCTTCTTCAACCTTACTATTTTCATTAATATGAGGCTCAATTAAATTGGTGAACATCTTTAATTCTTTTAGTAAATTAATCACCAAAGGGTGAAAAATATGACAACTTTGATGTTGATAAGTACTTCCTAGATAAAAATTGAAAAAATCAGTTAACAATAAAGCTTGTAATAATTCTAAAGGAGCTTCTTTATAATTTTGATACTGTTCAATCTCAATAATTAACCTAACCTTTAGTTTCTTATGGATTTCAATGGCTAATAAGTATTCATCAGTGTATTTTCTATACTCAGGTTTCATAAAAGCCATGCCAATTGTAATCATAGCTAGAGTTAAAAATCTCTGTATTTTATTTTCACGATTGGTCGATCTATAACTTGGTTTGTGAATGATGGGAAAAGATGAATCAAAATGAGTCCAATATTGAGTTAAATATTTTACAATGTTACCCGAATCCAAAATAATTGACGACGAAACAGGAATACCCATATCATTTTCAATAATATCAATTATTTCTTTATATGATTGTTCAGTTAAACTATACTCCGAACTAGCAGAGTCATAATCAATGTGATTTAATGCATTATCGTCATATTTGTACATTGGGGTACTTGTTTCATTGTCCCTCAAATTAATATCATGATTTGAATCCAAATCACTTCCAAATAGCCAACCAAAAGGATCTTCTAGGTTAGCGAAGTTCTCGAAATCATGGATCATATCCGGGGTATTAACATTCGAGGTAGTTGTATCTGGATTAAGTAAATTGGGTACTCTAATATTATTGTTTCTTGGACTTGGAATTGATTTTGCAGTAGACATAAGAGGGAGTAAAGTTCGTGTTGCTGTACTTGTTGCACTGGGAATAGATTGAGGAAATGAAGGTAGAGGAGAATGTGATTGGGAACCATGTGAAACGGGTGGAATGACAGTACTTAGCTTGTCAACATGAGCAAAAGTCTGTTTATTATCGGGTCTCTTTGATGGGGGTAAGAATTCGTTTATTATGAATTCTCTTTTCACCGTTGTTGGTGATGCAGCAGGAACCTTGTTAGTAGAAGAGGCTGGTGGTGTAGTGAAAACGCCAGCCTTTCTCTTGTGACTCTTCGAATTCTTATGTTTCTCTAGTAGGTCTCTTCTCGCAAATTGGAAATCGCATATATCACAAGAGAAGGGTTTGGTGACTGCGTGATTTGCCTCATGTCTGGAAAGATAATCTCTTCTCTTAAAGGCTTTGCCACAGTTGGCATGGGTGCAGACAAACTTGTAGCTGGTCATGTTGTAACTGCCAAATAAAATACCTTTTCCACTGGAAGAGAAACAGACAAACCTGCTTTTATATCTATGTACTGGTGTTGTTGTGTTGACTACCTCATCTCGAGGTTCTTATCAGCTTTCCTTTGTGGCGCATAGGATAGGTGCGCCACGCTGTCTTTACTTTTATGGGATGGCTGGCGCTAATCACTGACCAATCAGAGCCGGGACACATTAGCCAGTAGCACCCGAGTTTGAACAGATGAAGTTCTATACATCTCACCAGATATCTTTATACTGACTAAATTGCTGTTAATAAATACAAATAAATAATTTTAACGATTTACTGGTAGTCAAACCACAATAACAATGCGCAAAGAAAGATGAAAGGAAGGGAGAAGTACAAAAGAAAGGTAAATACATTAGGAAGTCTTCAAACCGACTTTTCAGCATCTTCACCTAGATGAATTTCCAATTCTTCAACGCTACTCTTATCGGGGTTAACTTGAACGAGTGCAATACCATCAGCAGTGTAAACATCATCAACTTTAGAAGTTGGGCTGATGTTCTTAGCCGAAAATATGTAATCCATTAATAGGGTTGAGCCTAAAGACAGAAGCAAACCCCAAGCATAAGATACAGCAAAGATCCACGACCAAAAGCCATTTGATTTATCATTAGCCGCATATGCTAATCCAGGCAAAAGGAAGGCGGTCGCTATAAAGAAAGCTGCAATTGATCTCCAATCAATTCCATTCCAGAACCAGTATATGGATTCAGGTGAATTAACATACAAATCTTTTAATAAAATCTTCCTCTTGAAAACAATAAAATACTTAGCAATAATAATCCCAGTTTGACCTGAGCAAAAGCATCCCCAACCAGAACCAAAAATTACCACAGCTGTAGCTGAAGATAAAATTTTCCAAGGCCAAATTAAGATCCCGATAATCATAACAATGAATGAACCTCTCATAATATTAATGTATTTAGGACATAGACCAACCATATCCATTGATGAACTCAATGTGTTTAGTAATAAATTGATAGCCATTTGTTGTAACACAAATGCGAATCCTCCAAAGAAAATGGCAGCTCTAGCTTGAGATGTATTATTTTCGTACTCTTGCAAGGAACTTAATAAAACAACTGGATTCCAGACAACTTCTCCAAGTAAATCATTAGCAGCGGATGTGGTAATAATACCGATAACCGAAGAAAAGGTTAAGGCTAATGGTGCTCCAAAAAATTGAGATAAAACAGGTGTATGTTTTCCTTTAGCATATCTTGTAAAGTCGGATTGACCTAAAATACCAGTCCCAGTAGTACCAACGACAGAGAAAATACCACGAACACAAGCCCAACCTAATGCACCATTACTAGTGAATTCAGTAGATGGTTCCCTAAACATAGCACCTGGACCTCCAGCCTTTCTAGTTGTGAACCCAATCAAACCAAAAAAAGCACCAACAGTAATGAAAGTAACAATTCTAAAGTAAAGTTGTAGTTTCTCGGGTTTAATTCGAAGGCAAGGAATCATGATAACACAATATAAGAATAATCCAACAAAATCTCTCGATGTAATACCATTGGCATTATGAAAAGAATCCCATTTTAAAAAACGTGGACTCATTGCTCCAATACAGACTCTAATAGCTTGACCGCCATAATATGCTTGAACACCCCACCAAATAATCCCAGTAATAATTCTAATAACAATACCAAATGCAGCACCTTTAATTCCAAATATGACTCTGGCAATTAGTGGAAAACCTATATGATGATGGGAACCAATCCATCCCATAACAACTGCCATAACACCATAAATTATACCAGCTGCCACTGAGCAACAAATTGATTGCTTTGGAGTAAGACCATAACCAACTAAAGTGGATCCAGTAGTGTACCCACTGATAGAGACTCCTTCAATTACCCAATAAGTAGAATAAGCCAAAGCGGACCAAGTTCTTCTGTCTGGGGGAATTGGAATAATATCCCTATTAGTCAACGCATCGTTCTCGTAAAATGCATTTTCATCTTTAGGAACCTCTAGTTTTGATTTGAGTGCTTGCCAGTCAACCATGATCTGAAAGTCTTTATTTTATTAGGAGGAGTAATGAAAAGTTTATCTAGAACTTAGTAAGGAAAAGCATGTTTTCTATAGCAAAGGGAAGAAAAACTGTTTAGTTATATATGTGAAGGGCGCAAAATAAAATGGAAAAGAAAAAACAGGTTATGAGATCTTATCTTTCGAGTTCTTCGAGCAGGCTGTAAGAGTTGTGGAGAATCCTCAGATAAGGAAGATAAACAAACAAATCAATAAAACGTCTTGTCACCCGAACTACTCAAGTAGTTATGTCACCACCTCCACCAAGTTCCGACGACGTGCTCGTTCTCGTAGTCTTCTCGAAGAGCTTATCTCATATCCTTTGAAAAAGCAATTCCGCCCTCTCGTCTCAGGCTTACGTAAGATGCGGGTGCAGAGCTACCACCATTCTGAGAAGCTGGACTGGGAGCTCGTGATTCAGGCTTCGAAGAGCGTTCTGGTATACAAGTAGTTAAGCTTCACTTGCCATGAAGCAACTTGCCGCTGTATGTTCCCGGTGATAACTTCCGATTCCTAGTTAGCTAAAGAATAGTTGGCTGGGTGGAGACTAAGCTAACGCCTTTTCCTAAACAGGCACAAAACGGTGGGGGATCAGAAAATTCTAAAATCCTGCAAGTCAATCTTTGGCTTCAGTGGAGTATCTTTCGGTGGAGAATAACATAAATTGCTAGTGCTATGAAATGGCTATAGAAGCGTGTGATGGAACCAAAAAGGACCATGTCTACCATAACACCATGTTCATATAATGTTCATATAACACAAACCACACATTAGAACTTTGAGTTGAAATGAAGATAATAATTTGTTTGAAATATTTCTTATTCTTAAAGAATATTGATAGATATACCTGAAAACCAATAATTATAATAGGAGAACCATTATCTTCGTCTGATAATTGAAGGGTTACACCAGCTTGATTTTCATAAATTTTAGCTACTGAATAGTAAATAAATGTAGCTTGATTACCTTCCTCTTGCCAGAATTCAATGAACTGGTTTTGTTTAAATTAATTTTCGAAAGTCTTTGAAAACACTGAAAGGCATTATTATGGATTTATTATGGGTGTACACTGTGGTTGTACCTAATAATCGTTGAACCAAAGAGACGGGTTAATACGATCAACAAATTAAATTTTATTCTGTCTCGTTTCTGAGTTTTTCAATACTGTGTCAGTTTCCGGTTCGTTGATCTGGCTTCTTTCGGAACTTAACCTAACTGGAAGGAATTAACAATATAATCCTGGTGGAGGGGTTTTCCAGAAGCAGACTACGCTTATCGTTTTGGGTGGGCGTGTTGGCATCAGCTCCCACGTTTGGCCAATTCAATTCAATCAAAACAAAGAACTTCTCACTGGCCAGCTAGTTAGATTCTCAGAGCTACTATATTTTACAACCGATATTGGCAGATATCTAATATCGTATGACTGTTTCACGTAATCTTCGTATTTGGCATACCTGATTATTATATAACTGGTTCTTATTCCCCAGTTTTAGGATCCAAATCAAACGTCTCTTTGGTTGTACAACATCGCAGTTCAACACTTAATTACATGACAGTCGAATCCAGAACTGAAGAATACACTTCGAAGTTTAAAGTCCCAGTTATAGACTTCCAGCCTTTCCTTGAAGGCACCTCGGAAGGTAAATTAAAGGTTTCCAAAGAGATATCTACAGCTATGAGAGAGGTTGGTTTCATGTACATAATCAATCATGGTATTCCATCATCAGACCAAAAGAGAATGTTTGACTGGAGTAAGAAATTTTTTGCTTTATCAAATAATGCTAAATCAAAATGTCCTCATCCTAAGATTGGTGCTCATCATAGAGGTTGGTCTTCTGTCGGTAAAGAAAAGGTAGTTCAAATGGTTTATGACACTGAAGAGATTGAAAAATTAAGAAAGGTTCCTGATGTTAAAGAGTCATTTGATTTAGGTAGTGAATTAAATAAGGTGTATTATAATATTTGGCCTGATAGTAATGACATTCCTGCTTTTAAAGAATACTGCCAATACTATTACAAGTTATCTGATTCTGTTTCCAAAAATATTTTAAGGGCTATTGCACTTGGTATGGGTTTAGAAGAAGAATTTTTAATTCCATATCATAGTGAATCTGACAATCAACTAAGATTGTTGCACTATCCTCCTACCCCTGAAAAGGATTTGAAGGATGGTTCAACTGAAAGAATTGCTGCTCATACTGACTTTGGTACTTTAACAATGTTGTTGCAAGATGATATTGGCGGTTTACAGGTTGAAGAACCAAATAAACCTGGTTCATTTGTCAATGCACCTTGTATTCCAGGCTCGTTAGTGATCAACACTGGCGATTTTCTACAAAGATGGTCCAATGACGAATTAAAGTCTACTTTGCATAGAGTCAAAGCTCCACCCGTTGATTCGGGTACTGGCATGTCTAAAGCACGTTATTCCATTCCATTCTTTGTTAGTGCTAACCCTAAGAGAATTGTTGATGCCTTACCAGGTACTTATGGAGAAAGTAAGCCTAAGAAGTATGAACCTATTACTTCAGGTACCTACATTGATATGAGAATGAATGCTACGTACTAATTTCCATCTGTTTATACCCTTTTATATTATTATCTCCCTCAGCGTATCAAAATATATATCTCTTGTACTTCTCTGAATTAAGCATAGATCGACCGATTTGTACGACTATCGACCTCTAGCACAGCCCAACTTAATGCTCACCCCAAATAACCGAAAAACAACAAGCTATCTAGAAAACTTCAAGATTCAACTTTGGTTGAAAGGAGTCCACTAAACAACCATCAATTTCTATTTCCTCCTTCCTGAATCGGACCAAACCATTTTCATTGCTTATTATCCCACACATTATCTTAAGCTACTCCCTTTTTGCACCTCCTTCAGCTTCAATTGATATATTTCACCACCAATTAAAGCCAACTCATCATCACCAATCTTCAATCTAAGCCATTTTTTTGCATTTAATTCGTGCTTTTAATGTTTGTTGATCTAGAATCGATCACCTATAATTTTCTACCACTATAACTAATTGTACCTTTTTCCTTTTACTTTTTCCCATTAATAAGCACCTACTACATCCAATCCTGTATCAATAATGACAGCTGAACCTCAGTCAGACCAGGCCCATAGCGAGCCACAATCAGCTATTTCCAATCCAGAAATACTAGTAAGTAGCGGTTCAATCGGAGTGCCTTCGTCTTCTAAGACTGGTGGAACTACAACTGCAGAATCAAGTATAAATACAACTAGCAGTACTCTACAATCTAATCTTCATGTTGAACAACCCAAATCGACCCCCGATCCTGTGTCCCCTGCTCCTGCTCCAACTCCAGATCCAGTTAAAAGTTCACCCAATAAGAAGCCAAGGAAGAGGTTGACTTTACAAGAGAGATTGGCCCAGGCTGCTAAGGCCAGAGCTTCTCCAAAATCAAAATCACCTTCTGCCTCTACTGTTGCTACTGGGAGTGGTTCGGATAGCGCTAGCCCCAGATCTAGTTTAGATGTTCCACATACTACTAATAACAATGATTCATCACATGATCTTCATTCCTCTGATAAAGATAAGGATACAGCTAGTACTGGGAATATTTCTGTTTCTAATGACATTAATGAGTGTTTTGATGACTTGTCTAAGGAGGAGCTAGTTGAGAAATTGAAAAAATCAATTGAGGAATCAAATAAGTTAAGAGGTTCTGAAAATGACTTAAATAAGCAAGTTTCAAATTTGAAAAGAGATTTAAACGACCATAAGAATAAATTGAAGAAGTCTGAGCAACAATCAAAGAAAAAAATACCTTCTGATCAATTACAAAGAAAATTAGATGAGAAAGAAAAGCAGGTTAAAGAATTATTGGAAGAAGGTTCAAAATTATCCATGAAAGAAGTTTCTTTAACTCAAACAATTAAAAAAATGAAACAAAAGGAACTGGATATAGAAGAAGAATTAAATCATCATGAGAAGGAAAATGAAAATTTAAATTCAAAAATTCATGATTTAGAAAATGAGTTAAATGAAATTAAAGAGTCAGAAAGATCTGTTAAAGAAGAAAGGTTAGAGCATTCCACATTGTTAGCCAAATTTGAAAAGATATCAACTGAAAGAGATTCCTTGTATAATGAACTAAAAGAATTGAAATTCAAAAGATTGGATGTTCAATTAGCGAATACTAAAGAACAACTAGATGATGAAATCAAATCGAACTCTGAGCTGGCTAATAAATTAGATAAATTAGGCAACCAATTCAATTTATTTAAAGAAGAATCTAAAAATGCAAAGTCTCAGTTAGAATACAAATTAGAACGAGAAAAATCCAAGTACAATGAAGCAATGGAAGAAAGTTCAATTGAAATTAAAAGATTAGAAAATAAAGTTGAAGCTTTAAGGTCTCAATCTGAATCAGTTATGGATAAATCTGTTAAGGAGTTAGGCAGTTATTCCGCTAGAGATGAGTCTTCCTTGTCAATTGATGTTTTGCAAAGCCAATACACCCAAGCTCAAGAAAATTGGAAATTAATTGAAAGCACTTACTTGAAGAAAATTTCCAATTTAGAAAATGATATGGATGTCTTAAAACAGAAGGATATTAATTATTCCAAAAAAATCAAAACTTTAACTAATGATTTGAAACTGAAGTCTGTTGAAGCAGGTGAATTACTAGATAACGAAAGTTCACTCAGAATTGAAACAGAAACTTTACGTGATGAATTGAAAAGACTTACTAAAGATAATGATTCTATAAAACAACAATTATCTGATTTACGAAAGGATTATGTATCGGAAAAAGTTACGTTTGAAAACAAAATTCAATCATTAGAAGAAGAAAAATCAAGATTAACTCAAATTAACAAATTAAGAATAGATACTGGCCTATCTCAAAATAATAACACGATGTATTTAAATGATTTAAATTCTTCAAACTCGTTAAGCTATTATAAACCTCAGAAATCAGCTTCTTCAGTATCAATGGATAACATTGGATTTGGCGAGTCATCGACTACTCCAAGAGTTGGATCATACGTCATGAATGGTAATAATAGGCTGCCTTCTATTTCATCACTTTCTTATACTCCTGTATTATCAGCACAAGAGAAAATTGCAGCTCATCAAAACTCAATGACGCCATACGAGGATCACTTCAATGAAGAAGACGTCGGATTTTTCCCACCAAATCCAGGTTTTGGTGGTGGAATGGCAATACCTTCTCAACTTGGTGGTACAGGTGTGCCTCCCCCTCCATTAGCAGTTAGTGGTTCTCCAATAGCGATACCTAAACGTGGAAACTCTTCAAACCAATTAAATAGATATAATTCTAGAGACAACTTTCGAGAACGAGCAGATAGCATTAGGTTTGATAGAGATGATACTGAAACAAGACATTCTTCAACGATAGGTGGTGGTAGAGCTGACAGTATTGCAGGTGCAGGTACAACTAACATTCAAATTGTATCCAAATTATCGACACATATTCGAAGATTAGAATTGGAAATGTTAACCTTAAAAGAAGAAATAAGTGACTTGGCTAAACAAAAGCAAGATGCATCGAATGAAATTATTAAATTATTGAAAGAGAATGAACAAGTTAATGAATTTAAAGATCAATTAGATAAGGTTAATAATGACTATGAAACTTTAACTAAAAACTACGACGCAACGTTGCAATTACTTGGAGAAAAAAGTGAAAGATGTGGTGAATTAGAAGCTGATGTTGATGATTTGAAAGACTTGTTAAGACAACAAGTCAATCAAATGGTTGACATGCAAGAGAAACTTCAAGCTCAGGGAAAAAACTAATATATAATAAGTTTGAGAGAGTCATTTCTTATATTTATTTGTGTAATTTTAATTGATTTTTGAATTGTAAGCTTGCGCAGCTTTGGTCTATGCCTTCTCTTAACCAAGTTGGAAATTTAGCTTTAATTTAGAGATTTGAATTGGTTCTTAGCACAATAACGCTTTCACTAATTACTAAGATAGCTTATTTGGTTTACATTTCAATCCTTTTTCAGAATCATGTCCACGTTCCATCTGGAAAATTAGCTGTCTAAGCAAATATATTTATTTGACAATCCATTAATTTAAGTTCAAGGGAACAGTTGACTAAAAATTTGAAAGGAAGAAATAGTGGATTTACCACTGATCGAAATTATAGTTTTAGAGTATTGGTTCCAGAATTCAAATAATATTGTTTTATATATGTATAAGAAATAAGCATTGGATTTGTTTTTCTAAGTATGTAGATTCCCAGTAGTTCCTCGTTGTCTAAATAGAGTATTTGGAAGGGGAGCGAGTCTACTTTACCTAGAATTAGAAATCAAGGCTCTCTCATTTGCCGGGTAAACTACCGGTCTCAGGTTAACACATCCTCTATTTCTTTTCTTCTCTTAATAGTATAATAGCATATCGTCTCATTGACTACTAATATCAACTGAAATTACATAAACCTATAAAAGGAAATACAAGAGTATTGTCATTAAATCAATCTTGCTTTCATAAAATTATCGCTTTTATCAACAACAGTAGCAACCTGGCTAATCAGCCCATAAAGTTTTATCACTTTAACCAAAGTATAATTATAGAATCCCATTAAATATTATAAGCATTTAAAGAATTCAAAAAATAAAATTTTTCTCTGGTTGCAGAATCAATATTAAGTTTATCAAATACCAAATCAGAAATTTTAGCCCACCTAGCCAAACCATCAGAATCACCTTCAGGTTCATCAACCACTGGCCAGTTACTACCCCAAAGAATAAATTCACGATTAACCTTGGTAATAACATATTCAAAATAAGGCAAAACACGATCAACAATTTCTTTATCACTTAGCAATTTAACAGATGTTCCAAATTCCTCTAGCAAACCACTTAATTTAAAATAAACAGAATTAGTAGATTTGCCAGCACTATTCAATATTGCATCCATAGATTCTGCCCATGAGTTAAAATAATTAACATAGGGTGTGTCGGCCAAGTTTGGTTTAGCAAAATGGTTAAAAATGTAAGTAACACCACCAGTCCTACCAACTAATTCAGCAAATTCAGATAATTGTTTGGAACCACGACGATGAAAATCAATCCCTACATCAAAAACCAAATCGGATTCACCTAAGTAATTAATTGCTTCAACAAATGGTTTTTGTAACATAACACCGTCTGGTTTATCTTGTAATAAGAATCTATAGCCTTTAACTAAATTATTCAAACTAATTTCACCATTGTACATCAAATTTTCCTCATATTCAATAAATGCATCCTTACCCAAAGGCAATGGGGCCCATGGAATAATAGCTAATACTTTATCTGAACTCAAAGCTTGATGTAAAGCAAACTGATACTCTTCAATAGCTGGTTGAAATCCAGTAAATCCATTTTCAAGATTAGTATCATAGTCAACTTCAATGTAAATTGCTCCTTCAAAGGCAAATTCTGTTTTATTTAATGTATTACTGATCATACTATTGTAAGTGAAAATTGAATGATCTGAACTACTTAAATGGTTTTTAGTATTTGATCTAATTAAGTTGTAGTGATCAGAGTCATATAAATGGACATGAGAGTCAATAAGCTTATTTGGCTCACTAGCCATAATTATAATTGCGTTGAACACAATGGACTGACATAAAATTAATATTGATGAAAACATGTTTATCGGTCTGCTTCATTGATTATTTTGCTAAACTGAGCATTGTCTAGCTGTAAACCCTTTAAAATCCTTACTTGATTAAATACCGATTCCACAACTATTTTTTAGTTAGACAAAAATATACCGAAAATGCAGAATAACGCATAATAAGAAGAAATAGTCTCGAAGAGCAGAAAAGATCGAAAAATCAAACTTTTGCGAAACCCAAGTGGAATTAAAACGTTCAATACTGATAATACATGAAAGAGTAAGGTCTTGATTTTGAAGGTGCTATATCGATAGCATCAGAAAACTGAGCACAACTGATAAGTCTTGCTGTAGACTAGATGAACATATCGAGAAGCTAAATTGAACTAAAAGAGCACCTATAACAAATCATTTTGAGGTCATCAAAACTCTAATAAACAGCTACTTTATCAGTTATTGTTTCAAGTCGGGAAACATATAATTAAAATTGGTTTAGGTACAATTAGAATTATTCATTAGTTACCACGGATCCATATCCATAATGAATTAGATTATGCAGGCACCCAAAACTGTATTTGCCGTATATCCAAGCTAGCTCGCTTTTCTGATATCTCTAAGAGTAAGAAAAGTTGAACTTATTAGGCCATAGCTGAGGCTTTAACTGGGTAGATTGTAAACGTGTACAATTGTTCTTGGTTTAATCATGAAGAAACTTAAATTACATTTGGTAGATAAGTGATAAGTCAGCGTGAAATTGTGCCTTGGTGATCAATGATCAATTGATCCCCAATACATGTCACAAGTAGCTTGATCTATGATATTTCAGCACTAAGCAGCCTAACCCAAGCTGGCACTCAACGGGAATACTGGTGAATCTGTACTACATGCTTTTCCGCTGGAAGAACTTGAGTTATTGAGCTCTAGACGGCAGCTCATTAGCAAAAGCGCCTTTGCACCAGAGAAATTGCCGAAGTTACATTAAGTCGCGTCGCCGACTGGGGGGTAAGCACCCACGGACATTTGATTCGATCTGGATACGAACTTTAACACCCGAATAAGTTATCCGCTTATTATTGTTCCTTAAAGCTGCAGTTCAAATTAATTTATTTCCTTAACTAATGCCATACCAATTTTCCACTAAGAAATAGGATCACCTTAATAAGTTAAGAAATTTTCTGTATCCTGCTCGGGTTTTCCCAGTTGTTGATAATGAGCCCCGGTTTTCCAGAGAAGAAGTGATTGCGCCTAATTCGATTGTCGTTATGTGAAAGGGCCTTTCCCAGATCATCCGTTGGTTTGAAACTGGCACGTTAATTGGTTAGTTTCCAGTATTACCTTGCTCATAAATGCTCTGATATCATTATACTTCTTGTACAGGGATTTGTTCTTGCTTAATCATATACGGTCCCAACTTGTCCCACCAGTCTGACATCATTCAATGCCTACCACTATCGGAACTTATACACTTGTTCCTTCGGGATTCTCCAAGGATCTAAATATATATGCTTGGATATCCCCTTTATTGATATCTCATACGAGAGTACTCTTTTCCTTTTGGTTTCGTCAACTTGAATACAACTAAACTTCTAGCCTAGTATAATGATACATAGAACAAGTCAGCAAGTTTTGAGAGCTGCTACTAATAGCAATTCTAGCAGCAGCTCATCATCCGTTACTGCTGCGTTTGAAATTGATTATCCGACTAAGAACCAAATATTTTCTTCTAAATTTAACACAGTTAAAGGCACTTTGAAGCTAGACTTTGCAGAAGCAGCTACTATTGATACAATTGATATTGGGTTCAAAGGTGATGTCAGATCAAGAAATCAATTTACCAATTACGAATACTCAGAGCATGAATTTAAAATTAGAATGGATGTTCTATTTCATTATGCAAAACGTATTTTTGAACATGCTAATACTTTGGTTCCAGCTGGATTTACAACGTTTGTTCCATTTGATTACACTTTTCCAACTGACATAGTTGATTTACCTTCATCGTGTGATTCACTTGGAAGTGGCGAGAAGAGCATGGGTAACATTACCGTTCGTTATGAATTATTTCTTAGAATCAGATATCATACAAAACGATTTACACAAGTAAAAGTTGTTGACTATTTGGTTCCTTTAAAATTCCAAGGTAGTGTTACGTCCCCTAGTACTATTGTTTCCCCGTTAAACAAGAGATCATCAGAAGCTTCTGCTGGATTAGGTATCTGCAATCAATCTGATGAATTTATAAGAAGTGTTCCACTAAGAAGCTCCGAAACAATTTCTGGAACTGACAGTTGTTATCAAACATCTCTAGGCTCGCCATCCCCTGTAAAATCCGATGAAAATGATATTTATACTGATGCTTCTAGTGTTCTATCAACAGAAGATGCAGGTAGTGTCTCATCATTTCCTCTGGATGAATTGAGCTTTTCTGGAGATCATATATTAACATCTCCGCCATCATCGGAAAGTGATTCATCTCCACCAACCTCTTCTTATTGTGAGTCATCTTCCACTGCCTGCTCGTCTGCTTATAGTTTGTCCATCCCGTCTTCGTCTGTTTATAATTTCAGACCCTCTTCGTTTTCGTCGAATAATTTAAGAGTTCCAAGCTTTTCAGCTTATGAAAGAGAAGCCCCTTCACTTAATATTTCTAATATTGTTGATGATTACCAGGCCCATATTGCTGCTTATTCTACACTTTCAATGTCCCAAATTTGGTCTCCGTCTGAAGCTGTTGATTACAACCTAGCTAATGAAGGTTCAATATCTGATGATTTCTCTAAGATTGAACGTAGCTCTACATTTTTTGCTAAAATGAAACAATATTTGCCTTGTCTAGATATGGATGGGCTAATTAAGAATCCGTGTTCCAATCATCCATTCAGTAATATTTTTGGTAAAAGATCCACATATACATTATCAAGAGATGTGACATTGAAAGTTGAACTTACCTTACCCAAACAACTTAATGTTTCTTCTTTCAGAATTTCAGATATTCCGGTTACCATAAAGTGTCCGAACTCCTTCAATTTATATGATTTAAATTATAAGGGCATGACCACAAAATTGGGTGATTTTCAGATCGATAAGATTCAAGTTGATTTGCATCAAAATTTAAGCATTATGCAATTTGATGAAACAGTTTCCGTTCCTTTGTATAAAGAAGTATTTACCAATAAGCCAAGCTTTGATATAAACGATTTTGCTTATGATACAGCAAGGAGATGCTATTGTTTGACTACAACATTAGGTGAGTTCATCACAGATTCAAGACCACTATTAGAAATGATCAGCAGCCCATTAATGCCTTCTATTTCGTTACCTGATTCTGTTTTTGCCTGCTCTGAATCTTCACTTAAAGTTTACATCAAATTATCGACTAAATTGCAGAATGAAGTTAGTTATTCCAAAGTTTATAAGTTCAAATCAAGTACTCAAGTTAATTGTAAGATTGATGAAGAAGATTTACAATATTATAAGAAAGTAAATGGATGCAGTAATAAGTGCGGTGCTTTTACATATAGAAGAAAATTCTCATTCAATTCGGAATCTGAAAGATCCAATCCAAGAAGATACACTGGCGCTCATATCATGACGTTAAAACCAAGACATGTTTTTAATATGGGCAATAAATTTGGCCGAGCTGTTGTTTTCTCAAATCTATTATTTGGTGAAAAAGATGTTCTGACCCATCAATCTAATTTGGAGGATTATACGAACTCCACGACTACATTGAACCTTTCGAGCTACTGTGAAAATGGCAATAATTATTCAAATTTCAATCGTATGACGACTTCTTATTTAGATCCCAATCCAGAATATCCTTCTTCAAGTGATTATTGCCTAGTGGATGGTGATGGTAATAACAGAAATAACGAAAACCCTCCTGATAAATTATACCCTCGTATTTTAAATAAGAAATCAATTGCTGGTAAAGTTAATGCTTCAAGATGCAACTATTTTTGTGAATTTTGTTACGATGTTGGCGACTCTTATAACACAAGTCTAACTGGCGATTCTGGTTGTGTCAATCACGGTAATACTAATGGTCCCATAGTCCGTGTTGGTAGTAAAACAGGTTCCAGTGGTAACGTTGGTTTACCTATTCCTGGTGCTAAGATTAAGAAAGATGGTAATGAGGAAGATCTAGGTGGTAGTCTAGGATTTAAACTGTAAGATACTTGTGATACCTGTGAGTCCTTTTTATGGTGTATATTGATTTTTGCTTTTGCTCTTGGCTTTTTGCTTTTAATATAACTTTTGATTTGGATATTTGTTTTCTTGTTTTCCCTACTCCTTTTACATATTTCTAAATTTACTCTGGTACAGTAAAATGCCTTTTTAATAATAGTAGGTTGTTATGAACTCCATATAAATGGGTGAGAAGTAAAATTGCTCAGATATATTACATCCTGGAAAAATCTAGAAATCCAATTAATTTTGTCATAAATATACTTTTTTATAATTTAATAATTCATGGAATACCATAAATGCTGGGCGTATTATATTGCAGCGTAAAAAACTCCAGTTAAATTAATCCTAGTTAACGAGACTCACGTTTTTGCTTAACCAAACTCTAATTCACTCAAATGACACCTGTCATTATTTGTAGTATTGAATATTACTTATAAACGGAGTATTCTAAAGAAAATGGGGGTTGGGTATAAAGAGAGTTTACAATGCCTTACCTGATGTATCTATTCATATCTACTATAGATACTACAGATAATGCAGTTTTCTTTATCAAGCCCCGCTAGATTATAACAGAAATAGTTCGGTTGCAGTTAATAAAACATGTAATCCCGAAATTGTGTATAAAGTGAAGAATCAAGTTGCCACTATAAAGAAGCTAGATTAAGGGAACAGTCTTCTTAGTTGTGAACTGAAAATTGAGGAGATGGGTTTTTCAAGACTTTATTTAGTGATCGAGTACCTTCAGAATCATTAATTAGTGAATTATTGAATACAGACGGTCAACTCAATGTAAAGAGCCATTTTAAATATAAGCAGCACTACACAAAACTTGTAATTGGTATTTTCATTCCAACATAAGGCTAAGTGAGTCAGTGACCCTTTAAACGCTGTACCTTCCAGCTAGATCATGTCCAGTTGGTAGTATATGTGACATAGGGATATGTGCAGTAGGTTGATTGAACTACTTATATCTAGGTCTTTCCACGATACAATTCAAAATACTCAGATACACAGCTTCACCTCTATTTTTAGAGTACCCCAGGAAACTTGATCCACCCCTATCAGTTCAACGTTCCGTCAGCTTGATGTCATGATAAATAGGACTAGTGCATCTTTAGTCAGAGATACGGCTAAGTTATAGTTAAAGCTGGGGTTGGAAAGGCTAAAAAGTTCCGCTGGATACACTTACACGCCACGGAGTGTACAGAAAGTCCACTTAATGTGGACCCTTTTCTTAGCTACACATTTCACATCTTAGTGCCAGCACACTCAAGTCCCTCTAAAGTCTCTATGCAGATTCCACCATTAGCAAATGCCGCAGAACCTACTCTGTCTGTACCTGGAGTATGAAGTAATTGTGATAACGGCCAAATTGGGCCTGGATCTTTAGATTCGATATGTAAGGGGTAATTTGGTAATTTTGTTAGTGTGCTATTTTTTAACTTCCCCCCTGATGGATTACCGCTATTTTGGTCTTGGTCTTGATATTGCAAGGAATCTACCTGTTCCTGTTCCCATTATACTACCTTAAACGAGATTATAACAGTTTCACTGGTCACGGGCTTTGTTCCAGAATCTCTTGTTTCCATTAATTTAATCACAGCCAATGCCTAACAACAGTTATTCGTTATTCTTCTCCTGGGTCTGGCTTATTCTTACACATCCTTCAGAAACTACTAGGAGATATAGATTAATGGATATATAAGTTAGATTATCTCCCCTATTTTTTTGGTTCCCAGTTTCTCCGGATCTTCTTCTCAGACACAAATAAGCCTCATTCATATACTATATCAACTCAGACATGCACAAAACAGGCCAGCAACTACTGAAAGCAACCACCAATACAAATGCTCAACTTTTGGCTCAGTTTGATATTGATTACCCAACAAAGAACCAAGTCTTTTCCTCTCAGTTCAACAGCGTTAACGGTAATTTGAAACTACATTTCCTGGAATCTGCAAAGATTGATGCTATTGATATTGGCTTCAAAGGTGATGTGAGATCAAGAAAGAAATATACTGATTATGAATTTTCTGAACATGAATATAAAATTAGATTGGATGTTTTATTTCATTACGCTGAACGTGTGTTTGATCACGTAAATTGTACAGTTCCTGCTGAGTTTGCTGCTTCTATTCCTTTTAACTATTTTTTTCCATCAAATTTAGTTGATTTACCATCATCTTGTGATTCCTTTGGATGTGGCGGTAATAGTTATGCAAATATTACTATTCGCTATGAGTTGTTTGCCAGAATAAGATATCATACCAAGAGATTTACTCAAGTTAAAGTTATGGATTATTTGGTTCCACTAAAATTCCAAGGTAACGTCACTGCTACTCCGTCTTTAATACCTTTTACTAACTCCGTATTAGAATCATCTGATATTGGCTTAGGTATCTTTGATAATCAAGGTGAATATATTCCTCCTTCTAATTCGACCATGTCACATTCTGCATCAGATTCAATGAGTAGTAGCTATGAATATGAATCATCTGCTGCTACTTCTCCTTTAAACTGTGATAAAGAAATTGAAAATGAGAGTGTTTTATCGTTCCCTTCTGAACTAATCAGCTTTTCAGGTGACCATATATTAACTCCTTCTCTAAAGATTCCAGATTTGGGTGGGATTGCCTCTGATGCTAATTACTCCAACAATAATTGGTCTGCCTACACAGAATACTCCAACTCTACTGAAGGTTCTGTCTCATATTATCCTGTCATCATTGGTCATAGTTTCACCTTCCCCTCCAAATTGAAACAATATCTGCCTTGTCCAGAGTTAGATGGATTGATTAGAAATACGAATTCAGCTAGCGTGAAGAAACTGTTCAGCAAGAAAACAATTTCAGCTCAGGCTAAAGACGTAACTTTAAATATGGAACTAATCCTACCTACTGAGATTAATGTCACTTCATTCAAGATTTCAGATATTCCCCTGACGATAGAATGCCCAACTCCATTTCAGATGTATGATTTGCATTACAATGGTATGTCAACCAGATTGGGCAGTTTTGAAGTTGATAAGGTTAAAGTTGAATTAATTCAAAGATTAAATATTATGCATTTCGAACAAATTGTCACAGTCCCAATATATACTGAAGTGTTTAACAACAAGCCAAGTTTCGATGTGAATGATTTTAACTATAATAGTTTGAAAAGATGCTATGTTTTGAATACAACCTTAGGTCAATTTATCACCGATGGTAGACCTTTACATGAGATGCTTAGAGGTCCCATTATGCCCACCATGTCATTGCCTGATTGTGTTTTCAGTTGTACTGGCTCAACGATTAGAGTCCATGTTAGATTGTCCACTAAATTAAAAAATGAGGTTGATTATGCTAAAGTTTATGAATTCAAGAATAACACTCAAATTAATTGCGAATTCGGTAAAGATGATATTGATTATTATAACGGTCTGAATAGTGGTAGCAATAAATCTATTGCATTCAGTTACAAGAGAAAGTTTTCGTTTAACACAGACATAGAGAGATCTAATCCAAAAAGATACACTGGTGCTCATGTTATGTGTAGTAAACCAAAACATACTTTTAATATTGGAAATAAATCCAGAGGCATTGTTTATACAAACCTTTTATTCAGTCAAAGTGATCTCGTTGCACATCAATCCAAAGTGAAAGATCACTCAGCTTCAACAACAACACTAAGTCTTTGTAAATTGGTTGAAAAAACAGGCGATAGCATCAGCAGCAATAACAACAGCAACAGTAAATCAAATATCACTAAAAGCAGTATTCAAAGTCCAACAGATAGCGAGTATAATGCTAGGTTCTCTTATATGACTTCGAGATCCCAACTTAACACTTTTAACTACAGCAACCTACTGACTTGTGATGATTTTAATAAAAACAATGAAAATCCAGTTGAGCAATTGTATCCACGCCTCGTAAACAAAAAATCAATAATTGGTAAAATGACTGCTTCTAGATGCAATTATTACTCTGAGTTCTGTTATGATGTTGGTGATTCTTATGACACAAGGTTAACAAATGATGATGTTGAATGTGTCCATAATGGTAATAGTATTAGTGGCTTTATTAATGTTGTTTCTGGTAATTCTAATGGGAATGGTGTTGGTGTTAGAAGAATGTCAAGTGTTGGCAAAATTAAGAAAGATGGTAGTGTTGCTGATCTTGGCGGTAGTATTGGATTTAAGCTTTGATAGTTGTTTCCTCATTTATGTTTTTTTAGTTCTTCGTGTTGTCTAACTTTTCTATACTCTCGTTTATATAGTTTTCTTGCTTTTGTAGTTCTAGCCTTTCAATCCGTCCCCAATCAAACTAAGACAAATTTTAAATGTAACAAGTAAGTCTTTAAATACGATCTATAAAAAGAGATAAAGTAATGAACGCGATAAAAGCTCTAGACGCTATATATCAAATGACACAAAAGATAAAGACAGAATAAATTAAAAAAATAATATACAAAACACCATGTGATTAAAAAATTGATTAAGCAAAACTAATCAGATATTACCTTGAGCTCTTGCCTTTTCAGTATGGGCATCAATATCATCGGATTCCCAAGGGTAAGCGATCCAAACATCATCAACATTCTTACCAGCTAAATAAATACCACCATTCATTTGAGATTTATCTAATTGAGCTCTCTTTTCCTTCAATTTGTTATGTAAAACAAAAATAGAGAATTTAGTTTCATCAGAAGAAACATCTAATTCTTTACATTTTTCTTGAATATCTTTGAACAGCTCAGATAAAGCATAATGTAAAGTGGTTCTAGTATCATCAACTTCATCAACGATTAAGATATTTTTGCCGATCAAAGAATCGAAATGTTGAGCTAAAGCACCAAAGTCTAACCATTGAGTTCTGATGACTTCTTTACCAATCTTATCTTGACCAGTACCCATATCTTCATATAATGATAAGCCAATAGCTTGAATTGGGATATTCTTTTCACCATCTTTTTTTAAAAAAGTTCTGATAATACGAGCTGGAATGAAACCACCACCACCAATAGCAATGATAACATCTGGCTTACCTTCTTTTAAGATCTTAACAGCAGCCTCTTGACATAGTTTATGAACAGAATTATATGAAACATAGAATTTATCGTCAGACATCTTGAATAATGAATTTGGTTCTATTAAACGGGTATTCCTCTGAATAGGTGGTACCAATAAAAAGAGGAAACCAAGAAAAAAGTGAAAGGAACAAGGAAAAGTATAAGTCTGAACAGAAGTCTTTCTTTTTGAATTGTCTTTTGATCTTCTGCAAATTTTTTCTTTTCTTTTTCAGCCGCGAGCCTCACCTTAAATTTCTAGCTATAGCCTTAACCTCAGTTATTAGATCTCTAGCTCTAGCTACGTATAAGCTAACCGATAATGGTGAATCATAAAAGTACAATTAACGATTAATATATATATTAGACAATCTAAAATAATTAGAAACTCTATTCGTCATCTTCAAGAACTGTTCCCTCTTCTTCATCGTCTTCTTTTTCCTCAACGTCATCCTCATCATCAAATTCAGAATCATTATTTTCACCATCCATTAGAACAGAAATATCCTTAGCTATTCCATTTGCATGCACTTCACCATATTTTTTGATATTAATTGTTTCAGCAGCTTGGTTAACCATTTGTTTTCTCAATTTTAATTGTGCTTGAAGTAAACTTAATCTACCTTCTAAAGCTAAAATATTTGGTAATAATTTAACGTTCTCACTTAGTGTACTTTTAACTAATTTTAGAACATCAGTTGACTCTTTGTCTTTGGCTAGTAAATTACCCTTAGCTAGCAATAGCCATTTTAACCAAGGACCTAAAGTGACCGATTTATTTGGATTATCTGATAAATCAATTGAAACACGTTTAAACAATTTCAGTGTTTCATCATTACTTAATAGATATATTGTTTGTTTCGATAAATCATGATTTTGAAATAATATTGGTGTTAATTTCGGGTTTTCCAAATTTGATGTTATTAAATTATACACCTGTAATGGTTCTTCCTGCTTATAATCTTCTTCATCGTCATCAGAAAAGTCTGAAATATTGTAATTATACTGTTCCTTAGCACTTATTTCATCAGCTGAATATTTATCAGATGAATTTGTAGTCGGTTTTGCAATTGTAGCGGGCATCTTTATAATATGATGTATTTATGAAAAGTAAGACGCAAGTTTAGGGTTAATGTATAAAGAAAATGAAATAAAAAGCAGGAGCTCAATTTTGATTATTTAATTAGAAAATTGGATATTGGCCCTATTATAGACACTTTGATATAAAGTTTTGTAAATATGGGAAGTTATGCTCTCGTTATGAGCAGTAAAAGGTTTTTGCTTAATCAAGTGAAAAAACACTTAAAAATTTATTTTTGCTGTGCCTCATATGTGGTAGATATTTGTTGCCACACGTGACGGTACGCCTCCCACGCCTCCCCTAGGTCAGCGGAACAGTTAACGAAGACAGATTAGAAACAGACCAGAAACAGACTTACAATTAGACCCCCAAACCTTCTAGCGCCACATTGAAACAGGTGCCGTCAAGGACACAAGTTAAGTCATTACAATCGAAGCATGGATTTCCTCAACTTGGATGGGTTTGAAGATTCTCCGCAATCGCCCAGTTCTCCTAGAACCTCCTCTACCAATAACCAAAGCCAGAACCAAAGCCAGGGCCAGAAACAGAGCATGTACTCTTCTCCAACTCCAGACAATGACCTTTACGGCAATAGTTTCAAGCATGAAGCAAATTACAACTTCAACACTCTGTCAGGGTCCTATGTCGATGCACAGGTGCCAGCGGGCTTACCCGGGTCTCTGTCATCATCGTTGCCGAATAACAGCTTCAAAGATGACCAGAACTCCAGCAACATCAGAGCCTCTCTTTCCAGAGCTTTGAACTCAAACTCCTCTACCCCTTTCAACTACTCGATTCCCGAAGAACCTGAAACAGGGAACCAACTATCCAGTACCAGCAACACAAGTTCAGGACAAGGTGCCACTCCACAATCAATTACTACTCCTACTTCAACAACTGGCACAGTGAGGGCAAGAAGAAACACAAACACAAATCCGATCCTTAGACCAGCCACTGCTACCGCTCCGGGCACAACACCAAATACAAAATTGAGCACATCTCATAGTATGTCTAGGAAAGGAAGCTTAATAACATCATCGGCTAGCCCAGCAGCAGGTAGTGCGTCACCTTCTGGCGCTGTGCCAGGCCAGCCAATTGATCGGAAAAGAAGAGATAATATGAATGAAAAGATTCAAGAGTTATTAGATTTAATTCCACAAGCTTTTTTTGAAGATGCTAAAGATAAGTCAAGTGGTACCAAGGATGGAAAACCAAATAAAGGTCAGATTTTATGTAAGTCTGTCGATTATATAAATTGGCTACAACAACAAATTGATGAAAAAAATAGAAAAGAAGTTGAATTAAGTATTAAGTTGAGAAACTTGGAAATTTCTAAAAATGTTTCTGTATCTAAAAGAATGAATTTGCTACATACTTCTGCTGAAATTGGTTTATCCAGAATTGGTGTAGGTCCATTAGCTGAAGAACCTCAACAAACTGAACAACAGCAATGATTTTTATGCTTTTGGGGTAAGTTGTTTTTTGTTTATGTTAGTTGGTACATATTTTGTTGTCTACGGATGTTTTTTTACTTTTGATCTTCTTTTTCAACAATTACCACTGTTTTGTTTTTTGAAAGTTTGCGTATTGCTTTTCCCATCCCGCTTTTTCTTATATCTTTCTAGCTTTGCAGATTTTTTCATTTCGTTTGTATTTTAGTTCACATTGTTTTTCGATTGTTTGAGATGATTGAAGCATAATTTATTATAAATTGGAAGAACTACGTAATTTGGTCATTGAGTCACTGAGGGCTGCTAACCCCACAATCAGAAAATCTGTGGATTAGCCACGAGCATAGTTTATGCCACTGCTCAGTGTATCTATGAGTGGCGCAGATTGTTCTCGAATCTCTCTCGAGAGAGCATCTTTCTGTACTGTTGTTTGAAAGCTATTCTAGCTGCGATTTGACCAGCTTTTGGTCTTCTCTTCTTTCCGAAACCCAATAACTGCTACAAACAAGCGCACAATATATAATATGCCTATTGATTACTCCAAATGGGACAAGATTGAATTATCTGATGATTCAGATATCGAAGTTCATCCAAATGTTGATAAATCATCATTTATTAAATGGAAACAAAGAGATATTCATGAAAAGAGAATTCAGAGAGATAATGAAATCAAAGGGTTAAGGGTCCAAAAAGAAATGTATATCAACTTAAACAAAAGAGTTGACACTATGTTAATCAAATTAAACGATGAATTAATCGTCCAAGAAAAGGCTAGAAATCTGTATCTTTCTGATAAGTTTGATAAATCTGAGAAATGTACGATTGAGCAAGATAATGATTCACCAACTTATAATGAAATGGTTGAAGATTTATTTACTCAAATTACGGAAGATTTGAAGAAAGATAAAAAGGATATCAAAGATGCGGAATTATTGAGAAGTAAAGTTATTGACCATAGAAATAAAATTCAAACTGTGTTAGATCAAATTGATCCGAAACTGGACCAACTATTAAAGGAAAAAGAATTGCATATTTCAAGTGATGATATTCATGATGGTTGGAATAGTTCTTTTATTAATAGAAGTGATGTCAAATCAGTTTCTAGTGCTACTACTAGATCTTCATCAAACCCTTCTTCAGCTAAAAGTGCAGCAAGTTCCGCAACCTCAACCACAGCGATTCAAACATTGAATGAACCATCCGTTAAAACCAACAAGGAGACCCCATCAAAGCCACTAGATCAATTAGATGAATTGGAATTATTAGAAGAAACTGAAGAATTCTCCAAAATTCCAAACGATCAAATAATCAAATCAGCTAAATTTTTAGAACGTCATTTATATATAGTTTCAGAACAACAAAAGGATGCATTGATGATGTCTTCTTTTGAATCCCAATTAGCTGGTGACGAATCACGTACAAAACAAATTATTTATCAAGCTTTAATTTTGCAATATATTAATGATTTATTTAAGGCTAGTGGTGGTTCTCATGCTACTACTGTACAAAAAGAAACTGCTATCGGTATGTTTACAAATAAATTACAAGATAAATCATCAACAGCATTTAAGGCTTTTAATGATGAATTTAAGAGAACCTTCGAGCATATTAAGATGAGATCTGAATTATTAAACAAAGAAGATGACGCACAAGGTGGTAACCCAGAAGGTGTTGAGACAATTCAATTAAGATCAATGGATGCTAATACAGAATTAGTTATCAATCCACCAAAACCCGATACAGAAGAATATGTTGCATTCAGTAAAATACCAAAAGATATGCAAGCTGCAGTTATGACTGGTTCATTGGATAAAGTTAATGAAGTGTTTGCTAAGATGTCAGTTGAGGAAGCCGAACAAATTTTAGAATTATTTGATGAGAGTGGCGTTATTTCAATTCAAGCCTTATTAGAAAATGAAGATGAATTTGAAGCATTAAAGAAAGAGTATGATGATGAAGATGAACAAGGTAAATTAGAAGAATTGGCTGAGGAAGAAGAGGAAGAAGATCCAGAAAATGTTAAAAATGTTGATAAAGAAAGTAAAGTTGCCAAAGATTTAGAACAACTAAATTTCTGCAATGATGATGATGTTGTTATCAATACTGCTGATATTGTTGATTAAATTATTTGTGATACTAAATTTATGTGTGGAGTCTAGTGTGTTTATTTCTTCTTTTTTGTAATAAAATTTTGAATATATTCATTCTTTAGCTAACTTTTGTAGAAAAGGATAAGAATACTTTTTGTAGCAAATTTATGTTTTTCAATATAAATTGAATTGAACTAAGTACAAGAGATAAAAATATGTATAAAAACTAAACTAATTTAATTTAATTCAGGCATTCTTAAAACTTCCCTGTTTTTATTTTCGCTTAATTCCTGTAACATTTTCAGGATTTTGGAATGTTTATATTTATCAGGTAAAGGAGTGACATCATACTTTTTAGTAGCCCAATAATAAATATCCCAATCAGGTTCATCTAGCAATTGATCATATTCAACTAATTCATCATAGGTTAGAGTATTTAAATATTTCTTAGCAAATCTAGATAACAATAGATCAGACTCCAATATACCTCTTTTACGAGATTGATAAACTAATCTTCTTCTTTTGGTGTCGATGGACTCATTTGGTCTAGGAATCGGTTGAACTTTGATTTTTAATTCGCCATCCTCTTCAATATAATTCTTTGGTGATTCTCCTGAACCTATGGTTGACTTTTCTATTTTTTGTAAAAACGGCATAGTTGTTGAGAATAATCTTGATTGTTGCTGTTGTGCCAAAGACACTAAGGACTTTCTGAAAGCTATCATTTCGGGTGATTGTGTCTAGTTCAGTTCTTCAGCTTAACCTAGTCACAGAAGAAAAAGTGTTACAAATACGTTGATTTTGTCTGGTTCCCCGGATTCGGCACCACAAAGCGGGTAGAGGCACGTGACCGCATTTTTTTCAATTTAATTTTAAGGAGCGCCGGGAGAGAAATCAGCTCAAAATGACTCTTATCTAATGGAGACTGAAAAACTCATCAACTGATTTGGAGGTCAACTCTTACAATAGCAATGGTCGAAGAAAACGGTAAGAAAAGAAAGCTTGAAACATCTGAATCAGATAAGCCGAAGAGATACTGTGAAGTCAAAAGAATCACAAATGAAACAAAAATCCAAATTGCTTTATCATTAGACGGAGGTCCAATCACTTTAGAAAACTCCATTTTAGATAAAGATTACAGTGGACATGCTACACAGGCTACTTCTGCGCAAGTCATTTCGGTCAATACTGGTATTGGATTCTTAGATCACATGTTACATGCTTTGGCCAAACATTCAGGATGGTCGGTTATAATTGAATGTGTTGGGGATATCCATATTGATGATCATCATTCCGCTGAAGATGTTGCAATTGCATTAGGTGAAACCTTTAAAAAAGCATTAGGACCAGTTAAAGGATTGAAAAGATTCGGACATGGTTATGCACCATTAGATGAAGCTTTAAGTCGTGCTGTTATTGATTTATCAAATAGACCTTATGCTGTGATTGAATTGGGTTTAAAGAGAGAGAAGATCGGTGATTTAAGCTGTGAAATGATTCCTCATGTCTTAGAATCATTTGCTACTAGTGCTCATGTTACATTACATGTTGATTGTATTAGAGGCTTCAATGACCATCATAGAGCTGAAAGTGCGTTTAAAGCTTTAGCTATTGCGATTAGAGACGCTACTAGTTTTACTGGTAGAGACGATGTTCCTTCAACCAAAGGTGTTTTGATGTAATCGAATACCATTCAACTAAGGGCGTTTGATGTAATTGATGGAATTAATAGAAAAAGGTTAAAATCAATTTACATACTTTTTATGTTTGTCTTTTTCACATGTTTATAGTGGACCTCTACCCAGACCTCTAGTGGAGTTAAGAGACTGACCCTTTATTTATTTACTTTAATATTTGAAGTTTCCAGTATACCGTTTTGTAACTGTTACTATATTTCAGGAATTGGCATGTGTTTTCTGTTCGAGCTTCGGAGTAACTCCAATTAAAAGAAAAGAGTGGCATATGACTCCGATGAGTCAGGACTCGCATAGAAATTCAACCTCCACTATCACCTCGTCAAAGGTCACATGCAGAACCTAAGGAATAGTAGATATAGATATGGATGTGGATGACTGTCTGCCCTTGGGCCTTAAGCAAAGAAGGAGTGGTCCGTTCCAGGCGTCTAAACTAGGGTCGGCTATGCGACGACGAGACGGCCGTTCTGACTATGTGGCTATTGTAACATTTCAAGCTATTTCGTTTTTGGTGGTGTTTCTGGATTTTTCCCCCAAAACCACCACCTTCTTCTTCGTATGGCCAGTCACATAGACACAGATCCAGAAGACGAACTATTCAGACAGGCCGGAGCTCTAGGTGTCTACTCCTACTATTATCATCACAACAAAGACTTATTCACTAAAGTCAAGCTCAAATCTCCTATCAGAACTGTCAAAAGACCTCCTTCTACCCCTACAAAGTCGGACTACCAGATACATCCCATAAGCAGAGAAAATACCACAATCAGTCCAATTAGACAGCTATACAAAATGACTCCTCAAACAAGTATAACCACTGGGTCTGTCGCTACAGCTAATAACACAGAACAACTAAAACATGTGAATTCAACTCCATTAGCAAATCCTCCAAATAATTTACGTGTTTTATCTCCACATCCTGAACCCAATGAAAAGAAGATATCCATTAGTACTAGCAGTATGAACACTGAGATTCCAACTAATTTTGATGTTAGTTTTAGTGCAATTAAGCAATTAGCAGGTAAAGACAAAATGGGTAAAGTGGTTCAGTACACTCTAAGAATCCTTTTGATTTACTCATCTAAATTACGATCTTCTCAATATTTAGCTAGATTTTCTGAATCTACTGAAAAATTCAGCGTTGGTGGAGTTGGTCCAGGTAAAACCTATCTTGATAGGTTAACTAAGGTTTTATCCAACCTTTTCAATCATCCTCAATTCATGTTATTGTTCATGTTAAATCAATTTGAGTCCAGATTTGTTGGCGTTGTTGCTGGATTATCCATTTACAGACAAATGTTAAGAGCTGGTACTATACCATTTAGAATAATTAAGTTATTTAAAAAGTTAAATGAATCAGGTAAAACATTAGCAAACTCCAAATTAAATAATTCTGCTAAATTAGCTATCTTGAAAAAAGAATGGTTAAATATGATAACATTAGACTTTTTGGCCAGTTTATATTATGCTTGGTTTGATGAATCTTTACTATACTTTAAATTTGGTGTTCTAAAGAAATTAGAATTAGACAAGTATTATAAATTTAGTGTTTTCCATGAGTCTTTCAGTTGGTATTTATGCATTTTAATTGAACTAAAACAAAAATATGATCAATATCAAATTGTCTCGAATAAAGAAGCTGAAGTGAGCCTAAACTATAAGGTTAAAGAAAGAGCTAAGAGATTGGTTAGTGGATTGATGTCAACACCAGATACCCCAGATGGTAAATCAGTTAATGAATCAATTAAAGAAAGTAACAAACTAGTTTATGAATTTCAATTAAAACAATTGCAAAAACAAAAATCATGTTTACAACTTGATATTTGTAAAACGTTATGCGACTTTGCATATGATACTGTTTCTGTTTTTAATATTAAATCTTGCCCTGATTCTTTACAATTAGCTTTTGGTTTAGGTGCTGGTATTTTAAGTTTCTATAAAGTTTGGGATGGTGAGAAAGAAAAAATGGTCAAAGAAATGAATTTTAAGCATGATTAGATTTTATTGATGTCTTGTGACATTCAGTAGCCTGTAGTGCTTTGTTTTATTATGGGGATGATCCTTTTTTCCCGTATCTACCTCTTCCTTAGATTTACTTGAGTTTTATTTTACTTACTTCTTTTACTTTTTACCTTTCTTTTAATTTTCTTTTATATGTTTGCTCTCATAAAGTCATGCTTTTCAATCATTGTTATTGTTGATCAGTGATGATTGTTTTTTGCTTGTGTTCGCTTTTGATTGCTTTACTTTTCCCGAAATAAATTACTTTACATATACTTTCTTCAATCTTAGATCGAATCGCAAATCCGAAAACTACAAGGAAAAAGTTGTACAATTCGAATTCATTGTAAAGAATAAGTAGGGGATATCTGTTACCTACTGAGTGGGTGGATCGGATGATAGCTAAAATCTGCTTCGAAAAACTACAGTCAACAACGATAGAATTTAGATACAGCCATCATTTCAATTAATTCATGGTTTAATTATTCTGGAGTGTCCTTAGTTACCTTATGGTTACAAACTGATCTTCTTTATATGTATCAGGACCTCTTGAGGTGGGTGAACAAATCATGGTAGCAACTCATTCTACATACATTCCTGGGGTAAATGGCAGACAAATATTTGTTCAATTAAAGGGGGTGTTTGTAGTATGTAATGAAAAGTTTAAAAAATGAAAGTAAAAATTAAATAACTTAGATTTCTTCAACAATGTTACCTTTAGCAGAGACATAGATACCATCTAAGAACTTTCTGATATCCTTGTTTCTAACTCTACAGATTTGTTGAACGTCAGCACAAGTTTGAGAAACTTCTTCTAAAGAGTTACCGAAAACAACAAGTTCATCTTTTTGAGCAGTTGAGATTTCAGCTTCAACACCCTTTGGAATTGGGATGAATCTAACTCTCTTTTCACCTAAGAAATTTCTGATTTCGACAGCTTTACCGGAAGTGGCTTCTTTAGAGTCAACAATGTTAACGTTAATTGGGAAATGCGCATAAACGAATCTCATCTTGTATTTGAAACCAATGGTAACACCCTTGACTAAGTTGGCAATCAGAGATTTAACGGTTCTTAAAGCAGCAACATGCTTTCTGTCACCATTGTGGACAGTAATCTTGATTTGTTTGTCAGAAACCTTAGTGAAAGTAACGTCAATATGTTTTAAGTTTTTGGTTAATTCACCTCTTGGACCAGTAACCTTGACAACTCTGGCTTTGATGTCGACAGTGACACCTTCTGGGATGTCTAAAAATTCATTAGATTGAACGTATTTCATTGCTAAGGGTGATTAAATATGCTATCTAGAAAAGAAATCTGGAAAAAAAGGGAGCAAAATCTTAGACGAGATCTGTTGAAAAGGCTGAAGAGTCTGTATCTTCCCTGAGAGAGCTTTTTCACTTTCCACGCTGGAAACAGGCCGAGTCGCACTATGAGAAGCGTCGATTCTGGAAATTTTTGCGCGTGTTTCAGGGCGGTGTAGCTTTTCATGAAAGTGGTGCGTGGGTGGAGTGGTGTTACCCGGTTGATGTATAGTTTAGCGACGCGTCGTTAAATGAGCGGTGCAGAGGTGTAAATTTTATTTTACGTAAGCGCAAGGCTGAGATTTCGGCGTGTTAAATGGAAGGGATCAAATGTGTGGTAGCAATTTCTGGGTCTCTAGGTAGGTTTATGGGTTCGGTCAAACTATTTAACTGTCTCACTTCGTATTTATATTTCTTGTTGATTTATGGTATTGTAAATTTTATAGTACTAGCCTTTCAAGAAGGGGCTTCTTGTTGCTTTTCATAAGGCAAATCGGGTAAGGATCAGGTTGGTTCATGTTTTACCCTTTATCTTATTTTTATTCATTAGGTTAAATTCATCGAATAATATTATCTGGTAGAATTATATTTAATTGTATGCCCCTTTATTTGCAAAATAATTCAATGTTACTATTCCTTTTTGTTTTTGTATTAATTGTGAATTCAAAAAACAGAATAGACTCAACAGATCAAATTAGAGTTTTATTAATCTATTTCTGGTCGATTAGAAACTTTATTGCCCTGTGTAATTTTCTAATATTAGTGCCAAACATTAATCTTTGAAGTCTAAATTTATTTCTCTCAAATTTTACTTCTTAAAAAGTACTAGCAGTTGAATGAAACAAATATAAATCTTTGAAAAAAAAAGGGGAAAACAAAATCAATAGTTTTCATTTCTATTTCATCTATCTCTTTATTTTTAACAATTTTCTTTACAGATATTAGTTTCCTATTTTATATAGTTATACTAATATTTTCTTTTTATTCCCAAAACATATATTCACTTAAATAAGTATTTTAGATAAACTCAAACCCTGAAATTATAGCAACTTAAACTCAATGTAGGTCCGCCCAAAAAACAAAATTCCCCAAAATAACTACAAAAATGGAAAAAATATACTTAAAAACTTCAGGAAAAGGATATGAGTATCAAGAAAAGTTTGTAGGTGCTTTCTTATTTTTAATGAATCGGTCTTCGTTAGGAGAAGCTTCATATATGTTAGGCTATGTTTGATTTTATTTTTTAATTTATTAATTATGTCGTTTCACCACCGTGATATTGCCTTTGAACCATCTAATGCGCTTTCAGCGAAGCAAACTCACAACAAAAGCTTACCATTCAATAAAAGGCAGGTGTAACCATATATAATACAAAAATAAAAATACATTAACATTTCTAGATGATTTTATAGACACATACAAATAGCACTAAGAATACTTCTCAACAAAAGTAATCAACCTTTTAACACCTAAAATCCATCTTCTAGTCTTTTCATCTTTCATAATATTACTGACTTCTTCCCCATTTCCGGTCAATCTAGAATGTGCAGATCTACTGTGAATACCAACATTAACAACACCAATTGGCCAGGCTACATTGCCTATACTTAATTTCATATAGCTTTCATTAGCCTGTAAAAAGTCATTTTGTTGAATGCTATAAAAAATGGTAGCTAATGTAATAGATTGAGATTGAGGAAGCTTGTTACTTTTAAGTTGAACTAATAATGCAACCAACCATCTCTTTGTTTCTAATATCAGATCTGTTTCTTGTGAGTGTTCCGTCCATTCGGATAAGATATGTATGATGTAGTTTCTTAATTGCATATTAACTTTTTCAAGATTATCCCATATATCTTCTTTAAATATTTTCATAGGCTCGGGAATTGTTAGCTTGAATTTCGGAATAGGTTTATCTGTAGATGCATACTTTGACTCTTTTGATAGATCTTTGTTATCATTTTCCAAATTGTTTTTGTCTTTTGGTTCTTGGGAAGTAGTATCTGAACCAAAAGTAGCTTTTGGTTCTTCTGATTCACCATCATTTGGCGCACTCCTTAAATTATCCAATCTCTTAATAATATCATCATCTGACTCACCATATTTCCGTATAGGTTGATCTAGTAATCTTAACTCATTTTGAGTTTTAATAACACATTCTCGTTTCTGTTTCTTATTGAATTCTAGTTCCTTCACATCTTCATTATCTTCATCATCGGATTCACTGTAACGTATACTATCACCATCTTTGATGTATTTTTCCCTTTTTCTCTTCAATGTTTCAAGTCTTTGTTGCTGTTTCAATTCTTTTTGTTTCACTGTTTCCTTGTACTCTATGTCCAACAAATCCGTAGTTTTGACGTATTCCTTGTTCCCAGTGCTCTTCGACCTCTCTATCAGCTTCTTCTTCTTTCCTATTTCCTGTTGCAGTATCTTTGTGAAGTCCATTGTACAATCCGTGTAAATCTGCCAAAACGGCACTCTGTTCAAAGGCAACTCCACTCGCACTTCAAATTGAGTTCAAATCAACCTTCAAAACAACTTCAACAAAACATGCGCTTCTAGCCTGCGTTTTTCCAACCATAAAACCAACTACCAAGTTCAACACAAACCGAAGGCCATTCTTAACTGAATCGAGCCTCTCTTAATAAACACCATGACCACATCCTTCTCCGTCAAATCGGAAGATATCCCGCTCACGCAGCTCTCTCAACAGCAACAGCAGCAGTCTTCTTCCAACGCCACCCCAGTCCCCAGTAGTTCAAATAACAGCTCTCCAAAGAAACCAAATAATGGAAATGTGGATACCCCTAAAAACAGCACTCTGGAAGGAATTCCTGTGGAAACTGAGTCTTCCAGTGAACTAGGACCGGACGTGGCATATGATGAGGATGGCCTTCCTATTCCTACAGGTATTGAGGAAGTCAACGAAAGAGAATTAGAAGAATCAGGAGAGTCTTTAAATTTAGATTTATCCCATGCTGGCTCTCAAGTTTGGCTAGTTAAGTTACCTCCACGTCTGGCTGACGTTTGGAAAGATGAATCAATACTGGATGGAAGACAATTGGGACAAATTAAAATTGAGCGTGGTTCTAATCCCGCTAAGATCTTCTTGAATTTAAATGACGAATTAGAGGAGCATAAAAGATTAGATAAGGAATATCAATTGAAATTGATTAAACCTGTTGTTGAAAATCAATATGTTTTTAGCGAGACTGAGTTAGATCATTTTAAACATAGATTAATGTATAGAACTCAAGTTATGGAGATGCCATTTCAACCAAAGTTACGTAATTTAAATAAAGATGCACAGAACCATGCTGTGAAATATACAAAGAAAATAAAAACATTTAAAAGAGATTTACCCGAATCAGGTATGGGTACAACCAGACCACCACCTAAAGGGGCAGGAGGGTTTGGTGGTAGAAATAATAGAAATAATAAATTTAAGAAATTTATACCATATGCTAAAACTATTCCAAAGAAGACTGATCTAGTGGGTAAGATTGCACATGAAGGTCAAGTTATACCTGTTAAATTAGCAATTGATAATAAATTAAAATTATTAGAACAAAAGAAGAGATTAGCTCAAATGTCAAAGAGAAGAACGATCAACTACATGAAGCATGAATCAGCAGGTATTTTACAAAGTAGAGCAGGTCCAAATATTAATACTGGTGCTACAATTTCATTATCTAAGGAATTGGCTAATGCTAAGAAAGAAGCTATTATTAATAAAGCTGAAGGTAGAGCTGCACGTATGGAGAGAGACAAATTAATGAAATTATTATTCAATTTATTTAATGAGTTTGAGTACTGGGGATTGAAAGGGATCAAAGAAAGAACTAATCAACCAGAAGCATATTTAAAAGAATGTCTTGAGACCATTGCTGTTATGGAAAGAAAGGGGACTTATGCTCTGAAATATAGATTAAAGGATGAATTTAAACAGAGTAGGGATGCGGAAAGAAAAGAAAACGGCATTATTGATGACGAGGATGACAAGAACATGGAAGAGGATGAAGATGAAGGAGAGTCCGATGTTGAGATGGAGGATGTGAATTAGTTTGTTATACGTATAGTTATACTTATCTATAAAATCACTAATTAATGTTAATGTATTTCTATCTTTGAACGAAATTGTAGTTAGTCCTGAATCATGATCCTTAAACCCAAAATGTGGCTTACACAGCCTGAGAACCGCCACTGCGCAACGATCGCTCGGTTTGCTGTTGTTGCTGTTGCAAGCTGTATTTCCTAGTGGTGTTCAACTAATTGCAAGTGTTCAGTGTCACTTGCGTGGATATCAACATTTCAGCAAGGTTTTACGCCATATTCGACAAAGTCAACATCAATTGAAGTACGGAATTAAGGTAACTCTTGAACACACTCATTTCAGGCCTAATTCACACACTGCTGTACCTTTCAAATTCCAAATCAACCAGCATATTCATAAGCAACACTTCTTTTTACACCATGTCTTCAGGTCAAGTGAACACTTCACCTAAATCACAAGTAAGCCACAAATTTGATCAATCAACGCCATCTCATTCAACTACTGGCGATTTAGCATCAGCCAGCACTACCAGTAACAGTAACGGGAAGTCTGCGGCAAGCTCTTCGAACAATACTATAACATCTGCTGGAGGAATTAAGATATCAGAAGATAATGAAATTGAAGCATCATTTACAGGTAGATCCAACAAACCGAAATCAACAAGCACAGATAAAGAAAATATAAAATCGTCCCCATTATTATCTTCTACGCCACCTACTGTTTCTAAAGTTTTAATTAGATCATATCCTTATTTAATTTTACTGGATAAAATATTGGGTGTTTTAACATGGTCTTCAGACGATTCAACTTCAGGTTTCTTGTTATGTTTAAGTGCTTCATTATTTATATTATATTTTGAAAATATTGTTGTTTATTTTGGTCATATATTATGTGTTGGATTATTAGCACTTTATTCTAATATAAATGCTCAATTAGTTGAGGAAGAAAAAATGTATCCAACATTAGATGATATTGTTCATAGATTAAGCTCAGTTAGTATGAAATTTGAAATGATGATGAATCCATTAACCAATTTGAATTTGACTTCGTACGATTTAAAGAGATTATTGTTCACAACTATATTTCTATCACCTGCTTATATCTTGATTAGTTATTTTTTAATTTCGCCTAAAATGATGATTTTAATAAGTATTCTATTTGTGTTAACTTATCATTCAAATTGGTCTAGAGTTACAAGACGTATATTATGGAAATCTAAAACATTTAGATTGATGTGCTTTTACATTACAGGATTAGATTTTGGTCATCAACATACAGATAAAGATTCATTATTCAAAATAGCTATGAATAAAACCAACCAAAAGCTGAAGGAGGTTACATCATCATCAGTATCATCAACATCAAATAAAGTTACGGGACCAGTTAGATTTACTTATGTATTATATGAAAATCAACGTCGTTGGTTAGGAGTTGGCTGGACGCCAAATTTATTAAGTTATGAGAGAACACCATGGACGGATGAATTTTTAAATGAATCCGAATCTCCCGACACATTTGAATTACCACAATTACAAGATGATAACAATGGTAGTATGTATTGGAGATGGGTCGATAAAACATGGAGATTGGATTTAACTAATGATGGAGCATTACAGTTACCAAGTAATAAATCTAAGACATCAGCTGACCCTAAACCGGACGATGGATTCATTTATTATGACAATACATGGAAAACACCAACTACGGAAGATACATTTTCCAAATATACAAGAAGAAGAAGATGGATTAGAACGGCTGAATTGGTTTCAACTAATGATTTATCATTAAGCCCAACTGCTTCGCACGTTGATAATGGCGGTTTGTTAGGATCGAATTCCACAGTACATCAGCAGCTACAAGAACCGCAACAATCAGATAGTGGTGTTTATAACAATAACAATCCACCTGGACTCGGTATTTCCAAATCATCAACAGTTTCATTAGATGTTCAAAACATCACTGCGACTGGAGACATTACAGCTTCAGGAATCGAAAAGCATTCAGGATCAACGTCAGCACCAACAGCTGGCCAGCAACAAGATAAATTATCTAAAAGAAGAAAAAGCTTAAGATTCGACGATGAGCCATCAGTGATTGCCAGTAGCCATGAAAAGGAAAAAAGAAGAAGTAGTACGAATAAGAAAGAATCTCTTGAGAATGAGAAAGTTGATTTTGACAATGGTAGTGACGACGATGCGGAAGTTAAAGTGGAAGCTAGTAATTATGGAAATATTAAAGTTGAGTGATTGTTTTATATAATTATAAGTCAAGGGATTTTTATATTATTTTGTGTGTCTTTATTTAACTATTTGTTTATTAGTAGCGGCTTGCTAGTACTATTGTGGGTCGTGCATTAGCGTGTACTGAAAAGCCCCACGGAAGAAAGCTAAAACCGTCTCCAGTTGGCAGCTCATTAGTCTGCCTTCTGTACAGGAGATTCTGGGTCAACTTGTAACCTGCTGCTATGTATTGGCTATGAATTGTCATACTATAGTAGATAGTAACATTATTGCATGCCGTAGCATATATCATGCTAGAAGCAACGTGCAGTTAAACCCATTGGTAATTGTGGCCCATGGACCGCCTATTGTGTCCACTGCGAAGTGGAAATATTAACGGGTCCTTGACTACAACAGTTCTGCAACTTCTTTGCCACCTCTTCTTCCCAACAATCCACCAAGACTACCACCCACTCCGTCCAAACAATGTCAGAGTATATAGAATACCCTGCAAACTCTCCACAGAGTAACTCTTCAACCTCTCCAGCACCTCCTCCTACCGAAAAACGCCACCCGAGGTTCCTTCCTCCAAGGTTCAACTCAAAATACACCACTACAGATAACTCTGCAGATGCATTTTCAAGACCTTACCATAATCCAAGTCCTCCCCTGACTAAAAAGACAAAGTCCTTAAATGACATTCAGAAAGAGCCTACTCCGATTACTCCAAATACAAGCCGACATGCTTCACGAGTTTACACTTTTGATAACTCTTCCAACCACAGGCATCCTTCAATCAGACCTCTGTCTCCCTCTAGTAATTATCCAACCAGCAATTCCACACCTAATCCTCCTTCTCCTGCTATTCCTTCTTATCTTGGAATGTCTCCTTTTCCTCAGTATCATGGCTTAGTTGATCCTACGAATAACAACAACAATATCAGACCTAGAAAACATTCACTGATACCAGCTCCAATCGTTGTTAATGAAACAATTAACAATCTAAAAAAGACTAAGAGCAATTCAAGTAACAATTCTCTTTCATCGACAGATTCTAACAACAACACCAATACTTCAGCAACAGTCAAACACAAGTCTTCTCATCTTAGTTTCAGTAACCTAAGATCAGTTTCATCATCATCATCCTCTTCTCAGCTGTCTCCTTCAAAAATTGCAAATAAGGCAAAGTCAAAGCTAGGTCCAAGAAGAACTGCAAGTTCTATTTTCAAGAAGTTTCATACCTCCTCAAGAAGAGAAAGTGAATCGCTGGATCCATCCAACCTCCCGCAACCACAACAACAACCACCAGCACCAGCACCACAACAACAACAACAACAACAACAACAAAGGTATCAAAGAGGTTCAGATCCTACCAACCAATCTTCTGGCTTAAGATTACAGTCTAATGGTAGTATCGAAACTGTTCCATTTCCCCTCCAACGTTCATCTGAACCTTCAAACCGCCTTACTCCAGATTCAATCACCAACTTGAATGCTAATTTAAACACTAATCTGTCTGATATCACATTCATTACCAAAGATGCCTCTATTGATGAACAACCAGAACAAGAGCTCAAGGCTTCTTTGTTGATGCACTCTGGTAGTTCTCACTATGAAACCTCGAATTTCGACCAATCTAGCGCCGCCAACTGGAGAGCACCCGAATCTTGGAAAGTGAAAACAGGTTCAACTCCTGATATTCTGGACAAACCCGTTGAAGTCTATAATAATGAAAATAATGAAGGTGGTGCATCAACTGAAGAATCGTCATTGCTGACTATCAGATCCCCAACTCCTCAGCAGTTCTCTTCACATCCAAACCTTCAACAACTGCAACAACAAACAACTGGTACTTCCGACTTATCAATTCCTCTTTCGATTCCTATTTCAAGAAACAACACTCCCAAAGCTCATGCTAAAATTCATTCTGAATTAAGAGGTGCTTCTAAATCTTCATTACGTGTCTTTAAAGATGATAAGAGTACTGTTTTGCCTTGTACTTTAGACACAACAATTAATGATATTTTAGACACGTTGCGTCGTAAGAGGTTTTTAAAACAAGATGTTCAAGATCATATTATAGTTCTGAAATATGGTGGCTTAACCAGAACGTTGTCATGTGATGAAAAACCATTAAAGATTCAAAGAAAATTGTTATTTTACTATGGTTATACTGAAAAAGATAATTTAGATTATATTGAAAGAACAGATATGTCATTTTTATACAAATTCATAGTTCAAGATAAAGGTGTTGAATTAATCCCATCGGAAAAAAGAAAGTTGATTGATTCTGAATATGTTGATTTAAAGAACTGGAATTTACAAGATATCCCGAATTTTTTATATGCTGAGCCAATTATTACTTTAGATGTTTCTCAAAATCCAAGTTTTGAATTCACTACTGAATTCATGCATGATTGTAGAAATTTGGCTACTTTAAAATTCACTAATTCTGGTAATAGAAAGTTTCCAATACCTGTTGTGTTTGCTCCAAGATTGGTTAATTTAGACTTACAAGTTAATTACTTTAAACTGATTCCAAGTGAAATTTCGTTTTTGAAAAGTTTAAGTTCTTTAAATTTGGCTTGTAATAAAATTAGTTCATTGCCAGGTTCATTTTCTGAGTTGATAAATTTGACTGATTTGAATTTATCTTCAAATCGTATTATCTCTATTCCAAATTCAATATTAAAAATTAAAGGTTTAAAAGTGTTGGATTTGTCATATAATGGAATAGAAAAAATTAACGAAAATTTAATTGAATTAAAGAATCTAGAAGTTTTACAAATCGCTGCTAATAGATTAAATGGGAAATTACCTTCATTTTTCCAATTCTTCAAGAATTTAATTAAGATCGATTTAAGATTTAATAAATTAAGATCAATTGATTCATTAAAAGATTTGCAAACTTTGGAAGTTATTAGGGCTACGGGTAATTTAATCTCTGTGTTTACGACTCATTCAAAACTGTTGTATGAACTAGAATTGAATATAAATCCATTAACAGACGTTAATTTTAATTCGACAATGGGGAATTTAAAAACCATCGATTTTTCAAAAGGAAAATTGACAACATGTCCATTCTTTAGCAAATTACCGGCTCTTGATACATTAATTTTGGATAGTAATCATTTAGGGTCGCTTTCTGAAGATTTAAAATTAATGAAGAATTTAACTCATTTATCAGTGTTTAAAAACAATCTGATGTCCTTGCCTGAGTCAATTGGTCATTTGAAAAAATTAAAATATTTAGATGTTCATTTAAACAATATTTCAATATTAACTAAAGAAATTTGGAGATTATCATCATTAGAAACATTAAATGTTTCTTCAAATCTGCTTGAATCATTTCCTGATCCCCCTCTAAGTATAATCAGTTCCCCCCCTCCTGTATTAAACTCTGAGAAGCATTTGGTTAATGTTTTGAATCGTAATGGCATCTCACTAGATTCTGAGAATATTTCAATCGATGAAGAACTTTCATTATCTCCACCTATAGTTTCAATTCAAAATGCATCGCCAACACGTCAACGTAATATGTTATCCCCTCCAATTAGTCCATCCACTATTAAAAGAAGAAGTGTCATTGAGGAAACAATTAAAGAAAAAGGTGAAATTGGTCTGGAGAAATCATTAAGAGTGTTAAGCATGAATGATAATAAATTAACCGATTCCGTGATTCACACTGTTTCAGTATTTAAAAATTTAGAGATTTTAAACCTATCGTACAATGATTTATACGATATACCACCTGGGTATTTATTGAATTTGAGAAAATTAAAGCAATTGTTTTTATCCGGTAATCATCTGTCTTCTTTACCCGTTGATGATTTAGAAAGTTTTACTGAATTATATACGTTACACTTAAATGGTAATAGATTCCAAACTTTGCCTGCTGATTTAGCTAAAATAATTAATTTAAGTTCATTAGATGTTGGTTCGAATTCATTGAAATACAATATTGGTAATATCCCATATGATTGGAATTGGTCCTATAATAAGAAATTGAAGTATTTGAATTTCTCAGGTAATAAGAGATTGGAAATTAAATCACAACATAAAAAAGAAGATTCCGAAGATGAAGAACCATTGGATTCATTTTTTGTTCTGAAAGATTTAAGAATTTTAGGGTTGATGGACGTTACGTTAATTACTGATTTGGTTCCTGATCAAAGTGTGGATACAAGAATTAGATCGACTTCTTCCCAACTTGGTAGTAAATTCGGATATGGTATCTCAGATACATTGGGTGACCGTAACCATATTACCATTAGAGATTTGGTTATAGAGAGGTTTAGAGGTAACCCAGATGAATTGTTGATTACAATTTATGATGGTCGTAATTGTTCTCCTGACCATTCAGATAAAATTTCAAGAATTATGCAAGAAACTTTTCAGATTCATTTAACTAAACAGTTAGAAACATTAGATGGTCATAATGGTGGTAAAAGTGGTAAGACAGTTGAAGATTGTCTTAGAAATGCTTATTTGACAATGAATTCAGAAATGAATATTTTAATTAATAGAGATGTTTCCTCAACTTTCAGTTCTGCTGCTGCTTATAGAACCACTACAACTGATGAATTAACTTTAGATGAAGATGGTTTAACTGGCTGCTGTGCTACTATAGTTTACATTAAAGGTGAAGATATATATATTGCGAATATTGGTGATACAATGGGTATAATGACTAAAAGTGACGGAAATTTTGATTACGTTACAACCAAACATGAGCCATATGCACCTGAAGAATATGATAGAATTAGACAGAGTGGTGGATTTGTCAATACTGAAGGTTTTTTGGATAATGTAGCTATAGTTTCAAGAGCTGTTGGCTATTTTAAATTAGTTCCTCATATTACCGCATCCCCAAGTATTTATAAATTTAAGCTGACAGGTAATGAAGAAACCATTGCTTTAGCCACAAGTGAAATTTGGAAGAAAGTTCCATTTGATTTAGCTGCTGATATTGTTCGTCAAGAAAAGGCCAATCCTGGTGTAGCTGCTGAGAAACTAAGAGATTTTGCAATTTCATACGGTGCTACGGATAAAGCCACAGCAGTTGTTTTATCTTTAGGTCAATTTCTTTCAAATAAAACAAAATATCATGATAATAGATTGTCTCATCATCCTGAAGATTTAACTGTTCGTAAATTAGATTATGAAATTGAACCTCCAATTGGTGAAGTTGCTATGGTTTTCACAGATATTAAGAATTCAACATTGTTATGGGATACATATCCATATGCAATGAGATCGGCCATTAAAGTTCATAATGGTATAATGAGAAGACAATTACGTATAGTTGGTGGTTATGAAGTTAAGACTGAAGGTGATGCATTCATGGTTTCTTTCCCAACTATTACCTCAGCCTTATTATGGTGTTTCCAAGTTCAATCTCAATTATTAAGTACTGATGAATGGCCAGATGAAATATTGACTAGTGATCAAGGCTGTGAAATTAAAGATGACCATGATAATATTGTTTATAGAGGATTATCAGTTAGAATGGGTATTCATTGGGGTAGACCAGTTTGTGAAAGAGACATTGTTACCAAAAGAATGGATTATTTTGGTCCTATGGTTAACAGAGCTTCAAGAGTTTCTGCAGTTGCTGATGGTGGTCAAATTACAGTTTCAACTGATTTTTACACTGAATTTGAAAGAATTAAAGGTTTGTATAAAAATCAAACTCAAACAAATCAGCAAATAGCCTTGACCAATAATTCAGATTATGACCCAATTCAAGATCATTTCAACAAATTAAAGCAAATTGGGTGCGTTGAAGAAAGTATTGGGTCCAGAAAATTAAAAGGTTTAGAAACTCCTGAAAAAATATGGTTACTTTTTCCTTCTCATTTAGAATCACGTTTAAAAGCTTTAACTAGTTCTAAAGATGGTTTGAAAACAAATAATATAATGGCTGGAGGAATAACGACCGAATCTGTTTGGAAATTAAGACTAATATCATTGAGATTAGAGAAGATTTGTAGTTATTTATCAAATGAAGAGTTAAAAGTTGTTCATAATACAACTCCAAGCATGTCTTCTTTAAAGACTTCGAAATTTTTAGATGATGTTGGTAAAACTTTGGATTCTCAACTAGGTAAGGAAACTGATTTAATGATGTTTATGGATCATTTGGTTGTCAGAATTGAAAATTGTATTTCTACTTTGGTTGTCAGAAAAAGTATTAGCCAACTAAATTCAGTTGTTCACGGTGATTCTGGTGGTACTTTGGTTAGATCTGATATGGAGAGTCTGTGTAAGGACTTTTTGAAAGTTTTTGACGATTTGAAAAACCATAATAAATAGAATTTGTTTGGCTTTTGAATAATTGATTTATTCTTTTGTTAAATTGTTGTTTGTTTTCATTTAAATTGATTTTAAAGAGTTTTTTTTCACTTAAAATACATTAATTTGTTTTTGAAATTGATTTTAAAGAGTTTTTTTTCACTTAAAATACATTAATTTGTTTTTGTTATTTACAGTTATATCGTTATGCTTGTTTTATTTTTGTCGTGATACTATTATTATTAGTTTTTTGATTTTTTTTTTTTGATTTAATTTACAATTATACAGTGTGTTTTGTTTTGTTTTGTCAGTGTACTTTTACTATACTATTTATGCTTGTTTATACCTCTTACATTTTTTTACTTTATAAAACTGGATTTTTATGTTTTGATTTTGTTATAACTAAATTACTAATTACATTACTATACAGATAAAAAATGTTTGGCTTTGGGATTAAGAGTCTAGATGTAAAGGTGGGAAATGATTAAGGCAATCATCGATCGACTCAACAAGGATTAACCAACCTTTCCCTTTTATGATCTTTTCATCTCTGTAACAAATTGCTATGCCCATTCTTTACTAAACATATCATACTGATGTCAATAATTGTCTCTTTTCTTTATATCTTGAAACGCATATTCACGCATGTTACAAAATTCATGAGTTGTTCAAAAAGACATCAAAACACTCACAATCGAATATCCCGACTCCCGGGTCACCAGTCCTACTCAGCCTTCTTAAACATATTCCGGATAAAAAGAAGGGGGGGTTAAATGAACAATATAAACTCTAGCAATATATGAGACAATATTGCGCCGTTATACGACATATTCTGGGAAATCCATATTCCTATGGATAGTAGCTGAGCCTACCTCAAAAGCAGTTTAAGCAGCTTATAGGGCGCTTATCATCGATGATATTTGCGAACTGTTCAATCCTTCTCGGTGAAAATTCTAAACATCATGGAGCAATAATTAACTATATTGGCTCTTGGTATTATTTATCAACAGTTAGAGTTTAACCCGTCGGGATTTGCGAAATATGGGACATAGATATGGAGTGTGCTTTTCTGAACCCAAGATTTAAATTTTGGAATCTAGACTTTAGCGGTTTGTTTAGTATATCATTGAATTGGACTTGTACTTCCGATTTTTATCAAATTTAAAAAATCTACAGGTATTAAAAAATCAACTGGCTGATTAGTGTTAAAAGAAGAAGAAGTTTGAATCTTCATCTTATTATTACTAATAATTGCGCATCTTAAAATTAACTACGAATTTCAATAATTAAATTCTCAACTGTTTCTACTTAATCACTTTTATCAGATACTTAAAAAGAAGATACAAACAAATACAAATAACAGCTCATCAAGCTCTATAGTATAAAAGCATTTTGAAACAATTAATTCAGAATGTAAATTGAGTAAACACCACCGAAATATTTCAAAATCTACAAATAGTGTAATCTCAGAAACTTACAAAATCCAGTACTTGAACCATATAAATCAACTCCGCCACCAACTACGAAACTATCAATTAAACTTCAACCCAGTTTTTGAGCCCTAAATTAGCTATACATGGGGAAGGAAAATAAGATTACTCCGTAAGAGGCAGATACCTTTTTAACTTCAAAAAGGGAAGCATATAGATTAGTTACACGAAGCAGCTTTTAAACCCAAGAGATTTCATGAGCAATATGCTGCTACACATGCATTGAGAGATACACTAAGGAGGGAAAATTGTAAGATTCAAGATAGATTCGGGATCTCTTGGTAGTGTAAAATAGAAACTTTAATTAGTGCATTTCCAGAACAGAATCCTAAAAAACAAAAGACAGCACAACAAGGTAAACAAGCAGAATGCTACATTCCACTTCAGATACATCATCTCCTTTTTTTGTCTTTCGACTTAAATCCAATACGAGATTTACAACACGTAAAACAAGGTATTCCTAATTGATAAATGTTTCCAAAACTTTTCCAGGGACAAATAGAAACGTTTTTAAAAAAATACATGTCATGAAATCGTAGAGACAATAGTAGATAGGTTCCATTTAAAAAAATAGTAGAATCAGCTCCCTAAATTCATTGTGTAAGCACAAGGTTTAGCTAGCAAACTTAGCCATAATACTTTTTTAATCCCACATAGTACCCTTTGATACCTCTATAGATTTGGATTTAGTGAAAATGTTGTGACTGTACTGTGCCTCCAGAAGCAAATGAGGGATTACAACTTTTTTCTTTAATTTACATATACTTACAAAATCAACTTCATTAAAATAAACTGAATTGCTTTCTTCAATTACAGGCAGTTTCCACTATCTAAAACCAAAAAGTAATTGCATTAGATTTTAAAGGGAGAACTCAAATTATTTGAAAACTAGATGAATTAGCCACTGAGTTACGTC